>DVPD01000254.1:0-12611 GCA_018237605.1 Apyrrothrix (Melanopyge) sp. n. Burns01
CTGGGAGTACATGAAATGAATAATAAACATGACAAAATCAAACAACATGAATATTCGACTAGCCTCTATTTATTAAAAATCTATTGTAATAAATCATAATTGAATATCTATCGATATAAAGGATTCATACATTTTTCGGATTTATTCAAATTTAACTGTACTAAAATTTATTCTATTATAACAACCCACCATTTTCATAAAACAAATCCATTTGTAATCGGTATCACTATTTTACACGTGTGCGGTTTTTTTGCTATATAACAATCACTTCGTAAGTATAATACCTGACGGACGGCGTAATTCGATTACTGACTGTACTAGCCGAATCGAGCAAATTATTTCTGCTTAACCCAACCGCAATTTTTCACAACAACAACACAAAAATTTGACGATCTAGATTACGTTACTGTACTATTTCGTAGAATGCATCGTATCAATGATTGTGAACATTTTTGAACAGCTTTATTTCACCATCGATGACGATGACTGCCGCCTTACAGCTCGGCTTGACGCCGTTGCGGGCGCAGAAGAATGTAGCTTTCTGGCCCCTGCTGCGATTGTTTCTATAGTAACGGTAACCACCGATCAGTATCATTTCGCGCCCAGTTTTCGTCTTCGTGAAATATGCATCTGAAAAGCAAGTTTCGCAAAAATAATTTTTCATTTTGATTTATTATCACCTTTTTGAATACAGAATTTTATTATTTAGAAACTCTGGGTAGTATGTTCTCAAGGTCGAGCATAATCTATACATCTGTAAGATACTTCACAGTTCACAAAAAGCAATATATACTAACAGGCGAGACCAAAAGTAATCAAATTTATTAAAAGAGGTCATTCGCTGTCAGTGTGTGTCGAGACACGGCCGCGCAATCGAAAATATTATGATGACGTTGAACCTTGACTGAAAAAAGTTTTTCTTCTTCCAAGAAGAAAATAAAAGTTAGTTTGAAAGTGCTAATCTCTAAAAACTATATTTGTGTAAGTAGTCACATTCATGAGAAAGGCTATTTTTTGTTCAAGATATAATTCACTTGACCCTTATTTAATTGATGGCGGTGGCGGATGATAGTGTCGATGGGTGTGGTGGCGGTGATTGTGGTGATGGTGACGACTGTCGCGATTATTAATAATGATGAGAATATTGATGTAATTAACACTCATAGTTACAATAACAGTGAAGTAAATAAACCTTACCAACAATATTTTCATGTACAGCAAGTAATATACATATATTTGTGTAACATGTTTAATGCATTATATGTGACTTTTACTAATAACACATGAAAATAATACCAAAAATATTGTATAGATCTATACCGTGTGTAACCCGTAGCTAATCTGTGATAACCCAAAAATAAAATATGAGTTGGTATTTTGCTACTACTGCACTGTCCAACATGGTTTGTGAAGGTGAAAAAACTGTGTAAGGTTTAATAAATACACAAAAGTTTAAAATATATAGAAATCTTGTATATTTAAAATTAAATCTTTAATCATGGTTATGGTCTTCTTTTATTTCCACAACTTGGTTATCAACCACGATCACGGAGGCTCTGCAAGCGTTTTGCTGTTTAATATATCTTCTGGCACAAAACCACGTGGCTTTAGGTCCTCGACTACGATTGTTCCGGTAATACCGATGCGACCCTATCACTATAATCGGTCTTCCATTTCTTGTTGTGGAATAAAATGGAACTGAAAATATTTCTTTACTTAAAACTCTCCTTTTCGTGAATGATGTTGACGTACACTTACATAATGAACAATTTACATAAATATGTACATATATGTTTCACTGAAACGTAGGTACTATTATTAAAATATTTAGTTAACACGTGAAATAAAATATTCGCGACAAAAATCATACTTTATTTGTGTTCACAATTTTTGGATACAACAAGGAAATAACAAGATAACAGGTAACTAGACATTAATTTAAATATGATTATGTTCCTTCTTTATTTCCACTACTTGGTTCTCAACAACAACAACGGAGGCCCTGCATGGGGGATAAACGAATCGTTTTGTACAAAACCACGTCACTTTTGGACCTCTGATATTATTGTTCTTGCAATACCGATAAGGTCCTATCATGAGCACCGGCCGGCCTCTCCTTGTCGTTGAAAATACGGGGCCTGAAAGTTAAACGCGTCATCATTTTTTGGTGGACAATTGCACTGATTGAATTATCTTTCATGTAATGAAATATAATTTTGAACTTACTGTTTACATGAGTACGTCATGTCTTGTCTTATGTAGTTTTGGATAGCTGTGACGGTATCAAAAGTACCTATATGGGTTTTACTACTACCCTTGTAATACAATCGCTGTTTTAAAATATTACAAACAGAACTTGAAATTTACAAAAAAAACCTGTGGAGAATAAGACTTGGTGAAATAATAGTTGTACCTAGCAATAATAAAAATCTATTTTCTATGGTCATATACCACTAAAAATCTTAAAATTATTATTACCCATATTAAAATCGTACTGGAAAGATCGCACAATTTCTTTTTCAAAAACAACCACGGAGAATTCACCAGGGCGCTTGCTGCTTCTAAGCGAACAGATCTACGAGGCGGTAGAACCGTGGCTTAAAATATTTTAGCAGCACCGATGCAGCCATAAATACAACACTGGTTACCTTTTTGTGTAAACGAAGAGGAAACTGAAAAGGAGTTAATAGAAATGACAGTTTCTTCATTCATTCCTTATTCTTCAATTCCGTCAATTCCTTCAATTATTCGTCATCCATTCAGACAATTTTATGATAATGGAGGATACATACGTTATCTTCCATATTATTTTTATTGATTTTTTAACGAAATCATACTTGCACATACGTATGTAAGTCTTATAATAAAATAATAATTACAACAATTGCCACCCCACCTTGCTGGTTATTCAAAAGGTTCCGTCGTACTAATTTTTTTAATTGAAATTTAATATTATATGAACAAATTTCATCGTCATATTGTCTCGTAAAAGGAATCCCCCGGGTTTCTTCTCAGGTTCTGTACCTATTGTAACCTTTCATTACTGTCAATACAATCAAGTTATGAGCTCGTCCAGAATTATATTACAAGCAATACACCAGAGATACTGTGATGCGGAAACAGCAGCGTAAAATTTTATAAACATTAAAACATAAATAAGATTGATGCACAATATAGAACGATATTTCAAAAAGAACGTTAGAATATTATGAGACAAAAAGCAGCGAGACTATTCAGTCCTGTTTAGGATACAATATACTTTAGGCGCTGAGAGAATGTAGGTGACGTAAATTACATAACTTTGGAAGACAATAAATATTTTAATATTGCTTATTTCAATAACAGTCAAATACATATATAATTTCATGGTTGTGTTCCTTTTTAAATTCCACGATCAAATTGTTTATATTAATAACGGTGGCCTTGCACGCGGGGTGGCTACTGCGGCGGGAGCATAACCAAGTCGCTTTTGGCCCTGGTAGGGTCCGATGTGCAGGAGCTCTCGACCGTGAACGTGAGTCCACATCATGAAACGAACCGCTGAAAATCAAAGGTTTCCAAACATTCTCCCAAAAAAAAACAAGCAACTACACACAGACTAAAGAAACATGCTTACTTTACAGTTGTCATGCCGCTAATGCGTAAACGACGATTGAACGCGTATTAAAAATAAGATAGTTAGTTAAAAAGTTTATTTCGCATATCATTTTGAATTTAATGACTATGTTCTCCGCGCGTGTACACGATGACGTCATCGACGAGCGTGACGGACGCTCTGCAGTCGTGCCTGCTGCACCTGCGGGTACAGAACCACGTCGCTTTCGAGCCCTTGCTCCGGTTGTTCCGGTAGAACCCATAGCGTCCGATCCGGAGCATTGGGCGACCAGTGCTCGTTGTAGTGAAAATGGGAACTGAAAAGCCCTTTTTGTGAAAATCTAAGGTAATAAAAGTGTATTACAACAAAATTCTTTAAAGTAACATAGTTTTACTTACGCACAAAGACGGCGGCCGGTCAAATGAATGTATGTTTAATATTCAAATAATTTTTAAGCAAGTTAAAAAGTCTACAATGTTCCACTTAAAAAATTAAACTACCTACCAGCGTCTATTTTTCCCGATTCAATCAATTTGAATAGTTCAAGGCAAGTACGAAAAGGCACTTTCTAAGGCGTACTCAATTCTGGGCTACATCCCATTTACCATCAGTTAAGATAGTAGTGAAACATGAGCCTCTATGGCTATTTAAAGAAAATTATAATGATTTTAATATCACGTTTAATAGCAGTTTTTACATTTAAAAGTTTTAATTTTATTGCAACAACTACATAGGGGATTTTTACAACCATCGCATACTCTCTTAGTTTTATTTTTTTATTTGGAAAAATAACATTTCCTGCTTTTCCGATTCCCCTGAACGATCAATAACGAAGATTGAGAACTTGAAGACTTAGAACCGGAAAGTGCTGTACCAACTTCATTATATCTAGTAAGTGCACTCGCTAGATCTAAAATAAATATGTGCAATATGAAGATATGTACACGAGCGACTCCAATAAAACAAAACAATTCAAGTGTTTACAAAAGTACCCTCATATAACAATTACATGTACTATTTAAGTCATCATCATCATCATCAGCCTATTGCAGTCCACTGCTGGACATAGACTTACACTGAGGAGTTATGTATGTATAGCACAGCACAGCTTCTCGCACCGCCTACGCTACTGCATAGGCGGCCACGGCAATTAGAGCCTGGTTAGTCGTCTCTTACGCCGCCTTAACACGCACATGATAGCTGTCAAATGACTGTCATCATCAGTTGACGTTTAGGCGTAAGTCAAAAAACGTATTGAACTCCACGACATTTAGGCTGCTGCCTGTAATCTGTGAGATGTCAAATATGCTCTGTATAATTCCGTGAAATAATAAAAGGCTCAAAATACTGAAAACCCTGAAAACAGTATCATTTGGCTTTTTTACCCCGCATCATATGGTTGCGGTAATATCGGTAACCGCCGAACAAAAGTATCGGATATTCAGTATAATCAGTATATTCGACGTACTGGACGTGGGATTTGAAACTCAAGATTTTAATAGATATTTTGGATGCTAAATGCAAAAAAGGAATATTTGCTAATAACGATGCCGTTACTTTAAAAATGATTCTTGACTGTCGATTAATGTGATGCATTAATTAATGACACAAATTCAAACATTCAATTGCAACATTCCAAAGAAACATAATGTTCGTTATACCGAAAGAATATACGACGACGTGTTTTGTACTGATAAACATACATATACAAATATATATCTTCACGCCAAGTCCGTTACAATATAGGCAGAGAGCTAATGAGAGCAGAGAGAGGGAGAAGTATATTAATGGTAAGTATATAAAAAGCAAAATAGTGAAGGTGGTGATTAACTTGGTTCTATATATCAATATTTCAAAAATAACTTTTTTCTTACAAGTGAAAACACAAAATTTATTATAACAATCAGCAGTAGGGTATTAGTTGATTTCAAATTTTCTTAACTATCAAACATTTACGCAAAGCTTGATAAACTAAAGATTTTTTTTACTATTTTAATTTAGTAACAAAATAGCACGAAATAACATATTTTTATATGAAATATTATCCTTAATTATCACCAACAAATCATTTTTTGTTTCATTCGTGTAATTTTACTTACGACATTGATAGAAGCTCGACACGATAGAAGCTCGAAGTCCCCCCAGTGACAGTACCAATTACTATAAGACTGTGACTTCAAAAGTTGCAGCGGATGTGTATTCTCTCCCCGCAGAAAAATAACTACAACTATATATTTATAATAACAATTACAACTAACTACATATGTATTGTATTTCTGTTGAAACCTAAATTTTTCGAATTATTTGGATAAACGTAGAATTGCTTTCATGCAGAAAAACTTAACAGGAAAAATAACTCTTACAAATAAATCTCATTCAAACAGGAATTATCGATGAAGCTATGTCACCGTCAACTTCAATGGTTGTGTTCATTTTTCATATCTATAATTGTTTCGTTAACCGCGGTAACCGATGCCCGACAGCGTAGGTCCTTGCGATGGCAGTACCACGTGGCTTTGGGGCCATGGCTACGGTGGTTTCGATAGTACCGGTAACCGCTTAACAGAAGTAAAGGTTTTCCACCACCGGTTGTGGTGAACAAGGCAACTGAAATTAATAAAAATGTTACATAAAAACCTCAAAATTATTTAATAACATGTTTATATATTTACTAATTTTTAGTACAAACTGTTAGTACAAACTTTAGTAGAAACTTAATTAATTGTGTAACTCGTGTTGGATAACAATATTAAACGATTCGCTTTTCGACTGTGAGTGTGTGTGTGTGTGTGCAACAGTGATCCACTGTTAACACTTATGGCACTAGAGTAACGGTGCTGGACACCTGATAAAAATTATAATCGAGGCCACAAAATCATGCAACTTCATATTCACGACTGGCTGCTCACTACAGTAGGAGTTACCACCTACAGACTCTAAAGGTTACCAGGAAGCCGCCATTGAACATGATGCTTTAAACCAATACAGGACTTGTTCAACTTTCTTTCATGTAAGCTTAGAAACATTTGTACTTGTAGTTTACGTAACATCACGCCCGTAATCCCCGAAGAGGTAGGCAGAGTGCAGTACACTCCCACGTTTCACCAGTTACGTTTACGTCCCAGTATGGAATAGATGGTGAATCTATTGCCATACACCGGACATAAATCTAGACTCCGGACTACTATAAGAAAATTTAAATGATAAAAATCTAATGGTACCCGACCCGGGTTTGAACCCAGGAGTTGTACTTCTAGTTTATTTTTAGTACATTTCCTTTAGTTTTTTGTGTTTTGCTCATTTCTACCCGAATGAGACTTATCTGAACCAGAAGCTTTAAATTATTTACTCTCGTGGTGATACTACTGATTAGCTGACAATCCACAAGCTTGATAAAAAGTGATTCTTATGGAACTAACTAACTAAAAGCATCATTGTAAACATAGTTGTAAACGAACGTAAATGTATACGTTTTCGCAGAAAAAAGTTTCAACAAAACACATTTTGCATTTTAAAAAGTATACATTCAATTAAAAAACTCTTTTCGTTAACGCACTAACCAATACTCTAAGAAACATACTATGAATTATGAAATTTTACGATGCGAATTATTTATAGTAGAATATCTTGCATTCCATTCCAAGCGGTTGTTTCAAGTTTCCATTCCGTGTCAAGTTTTATCAATGATTATGTTCGTTCTTCACATCTATAATGGTGTTGCCAACCGCCATGACGGACGCCCGGCAGTGGTTGCTGTTCCGATGACAGAACCAAGTGGCTTTTGGGCCGCGACTGCGATTGTTCCTGTAATACCGATAACCTTGCAAGAGCAGTAGCGGCCGACCGGTACACGTAGTTGTAAATATAGGACCTGAAAACGTTAACGGACACAATTAAATAAACAAGTATTTTACCACCGTAGTGCAAATTGTACTCTATTATATTTTTATAAAGTCCCACAACATAATTTCACGCCTATATTTCCTAGAAACGGCAGGCAGATGAGTGTCGCACTCCCACTTTCCAGCAGTTATGCTATACGTCCCATGGAATAGGGGGTGAAACTATTGCCGTACATTGCACATTGCCAACCTACTACGGAAAGTTCAAGTTAGAAAAATAAAAAATAATGTTAAAAATGTTTAAAAAACATAAATTTTATTGTGACTGCTACCTGTGCTTCAGTGGTTATGTTTTTTGTTAATTTCAATGATATGTTTGTCGACGACTATCACGGAGGCCCGGCACTGGTTGCTACTGCCCCGGTAACAGAACCACGTAGCTTTAGGCCCCCTAATCCTGAGGTCCCTGTAGTATCTATGGCACCCGAGCTGCAGCACTTGTCTGCCTGTTTTCGTCGTTGTGAAAATCGCTTCTGAGATATCTGTAATAATAAATGAATATTTTATCTCAACACAATGGAAAAAGCTTATCTATCGATAACATATTTCAATGATGATAATAATTATTGTTTTTTAATACGTTCAATGTACTAGGTAGTAATAGCAGTCGTTCATATGGTTGGTAATACTTCCTCTGATGCTCCTCTGATGCTCCTCTGATGCGAGTAGTGTATTCCACCATGTCTGTAATATTTACATTAGATAGTACACTCAGGTATAATTTTGTCGCAGTTCACTGCTGCGGGCAAATATAAGCTTGTAACTGTTCATGTGAAGGTTTATCGTAAATTTAAACTGACTGCCTGGTTGGTCGAGTGGT
The DNA here is from genome assembly GCA_018237605.1 of Apyrrothrix (Melanopyge) sp. n. Burns01. NCBI lineage: Eukaryota > Metazoa > Arthropoda > Insecta > Lepidoptera > Hesperiidae > Apyrrothrix > Apyrrothrix (Melanopyge) sp. n. Burns01. The sequence continues at coordinate 8,318 of DVPD01000254.1, forward strand.
TGCAAGCGCGACGCCCGATCGATAGGTTCTGGGTTCAAAATGATTTCAAATCCCGGGTCGGGCACTGTTGCATTTTTGTTACTTCTAGTAGTGGCATAGAATTTCTAGTAGTGGTTCGAGGTTTTGATTTGTACCCCGTGTGCGGGAATAGACTCACCCCGTATTGGGACGTTTATGTAACTGGTAAACGTGGGAGTGCACTACACTCCTCTGCGCACCTTTTCGGGGATTATAGGCGTGATGTTACTTTTTTAATGAAAAAAAATATACCACTATAAAACCAGAACATGTTCAATTTATTCAACGGCTCATATACAAAATGGTAATGATACTAATCGTGGTTGTGGTTGTTTCTAAAGTGTACGATGGTTGTTCCAACCGCTGTGAGAGAGGCTCGACAACCGAACCTTCGTTGACTGCAGAACCAGGCAGCCTTTAGTCCGGCACTGCGGTTGTTCTTATAGTATCGGTAATTGCCGATGTAGAGTACCAGTCCACCACTCCGAGTCATCGAAAATATAGGCTCTAAAAATCGAAATTGAAATAATAATATTTCTAGAACAGAAACAATTCGGTAATCGTTGTAACATATGATAGTAATAAAGATTTTATGAGAAATAGCAAAATGAAATGAAAAGTAAGAAAATAAATATATGTACCTATAGAACCGAACTAATTAATGTAAAAAAATAACAAATTTAATTATAAACATAGCTCAATTACTTCTGAGAACTTCCTGAGAATCTTGAATAAACATCGCACAAGTTTTAATAACCACTATTGCGATACTGGGCGACTTTCGTGAAAACCAAAAAGCGGGTCATACCGGCTGTGTTTATTTCGTGCAATTTGACTGGGGTTTTCACGGAAAATTGCTAAACAAAATATTTAATGGTATATAAGGGAATAAATAATTTTAACCTTAAAGTGTCTTTAGCACTAATTTAAAGTACACATCAAGATACAGATACTTGTAAATTTTAAATAATGATTAACATTATAAAACCGACATTATATTTTGGTATTCATTTATATGTAGAATCGGTGAATTTTAAATAGAGAACACAGAAGGAAAATATATGTATCGGAAATATACCGATGTAATAACATTACTGAAACGCTTTCTTAAACATCTGACGACAATCTGCCCAGTATATTTTTACACTACCATCTGATGCTTGAGTTAACAAAATTCTCCGTAAACACAAAAAAAGAAAAATATTCTGAACAATAACTTTAAAACTATTTTTACGACCCTTTATGTACATATATGGATGCGGTCATTCGTAGACAGTATCTACTGCATTCGCATTGTTACTTGAAATTAAGCAGATACATATACATATTAATTAACATTTTTTAACACTTGACAACGAATATACAAAATACTGTTTATAAAGCCTTTTAGCCAGCTCGCCTTAAAATATGTATAATGAGTAAGGAAGGTAAATTCTGTCAATGTGTGTGTTGATTCTTAAAACTGATGATGGTATCTCCGACCATGGTGACGGAAGCCCGACAGCGCCAGCCTTGCTTTTTCTTACTTTTGGTGCAGAACCACACTGACTTCTCGCCCCGGCTCCTATAGTTCCTATGGTACCGGTACCTTCCCACGACCAGGACCGGCCGGCCACAACGGGACACCGCGTAGAATACGTTACCTGCAATATTTACATTCACTTGATCAAATTTAGGAGATTTATCCAAACTGAAACGTTGGCGGTTGCGTAGGGGCTATACTCAATGTTTCATTATACGAATGTGTGTGTGTGTCTGTTTGTGCGAGTCCAGTACTAATGCGATAGCTCTTAAAATGCTATATCTTGATGTATAGCAATTGTTAGAATAGCCTGTTTTATCATTTCGCTGTATTAACATATGTGAGGAATACTTTATACCATACACCGAAATCCAATTGAAATACTGCATAGTTTAAAAGGATGTATTTAGGATACTTACTCGCAAATTTATATTCGTGTCCGACACACATTTTGCTAAAAAAGGCAAATAAATTGGACTGAAGCTGCAAATAGACATATGAGAGTCTAAAAATATTGTTGAGTCTAGAAATATTATTACTATAAAAAGAGTGCTTGTAAAAAAACACGTTTATGAACACTTAGTGCGAAGAAAAATCTCGGTTTTATTGCAGATCGTGAAAATCGTTCCAGTGAAAATCGATTCCCGATTCAGATGTTGTATGCTAGTTTAGAAAAAAACGCCATAGTTAAAAGACAAATTATTTGTGTGAATATTGGATTACTAAAAGTAAAACTCAATGATGGGAATGAAATATGTATTGATAGAAATCAGTCGATAATTGTTTTTAATCTGTATTACTCGTATATTGCAGGCAAAACTGGCAATGTTGGCATAAGGTTAGAAATGTAATCGAATTGATTCGAATATACAAAATAAATCGAAAATGTCATGAACTCATAATAAGTTTCCTTACATCTGTCAAATTATTCGTATGTTGATTAAACAAAAATCGTTTTTAGTTGTACGTTGCATATCAATCGTTAATGAAATTAAAAATGATATGAGAATAATTAAAAATGCATTGTCCTGTAATATGTAACAACTCAAATAACTACAAATAACAAATAACCATAATAACAAACAACTACAAGATAACAAACAACTGTAATAACTGAAAATAAATATGCATTCTCAAAATAGTAGTATTGTGTCTGAAAGTAAGCATATCTGAAACCTTCATTTCTTTTATTCACTTTAGATATTACGTCTAAGGGAATATGTATCGATGATGAAAACTCTTATTAATGATTGTGATCGTTCTTATGTATGACGATCACATCTTCAACTGTGATGACTGAGGCTCGGCAGCCGAGCGACCATTTGTTGCACAACCACTGAGCCCTCGCCCCTTTGCACACACTGCGTTTATTGTATCTGTACTTCTCATACTGGATCACTGGCTTGCCGAACTTCGATGTGGTCAAGAACGGACCGGGCTGCGTGCTGCCATTGCCGTATTCAAATTCACAATCTGAAATTGAGCGTAGCGACATATTGATCAATATTTTTTGAAATTTTCGCTTAGATACTAATAAAAATCTTTATAATTTTAAGTTGTCTTAACTAACAATTAACATGGCAGGACCTTAATATATTGATAAAATCGATTTGCCAGTAACGGTATTACTTCTCCCCCTAACTCCAACGACTAGGAAGTCAGCGAGAAGACAAGTTAGAAAAGAACGTTACTGAACTGCAGCTGCGTACCTCTTAGCAAGGTAGTCCGCATTATTATTCACCAAAGTATTAGTCACTATATCGGCCTAAATATTAGTCAAGTTCGCACAAAAATATGAACTGATTATAAGAAAGATTTTTCCTCAATTTGGCTGATGTAAAAGAAGAATAAAATGTATATCTTTATACAGTTCGTTTCAGTCTACTGCTGGATATAGGGCTCTATAACAGCACACCAACGAGCTCAAACATCAACGAAGCGAATCCCACCTCACCCTAGTCCATATTTGCCAGCACCGGTGCGTTCCGTCGGAGATGCCGAAGTCCTTCTATTAGCACAGAAGAAGACCACTGAAGGAGTCCCACATAACGCGCTATCTGCCCCTGGACATCGGTTAAACTTAGAAGCCTCCCCCCCCTCCCCCCTAACAAAAAAAATTAATTTGCTAAGCCATAATCTCCACTTCAGAATACGTCGACATCGACGAAGTTCTATAATTGTAATTAGTCTTCTATTTATTAAGAACTAAACAAATATTTAATCGCGGCAAAACTAAAAGTTTACTGACATGTCGCCTTCATCTAATACTACTCTCAAATCTGTATGTGCTTTATAAATATACATATGTACATTTAGGAAGCAATCATTTACCGCAAACGACTAACATTAATTACTCAAGTGACATAAGGCAATTGAATTAAGTTTCTACGGACATGTGAAATTCAATTTGTTCATTTCATGGCGTACTTAATGGCATGTCAATATTATTTCAAAATTATTTCGCATTCCACTATAGTAACAAATCCTACATCGGACAATTCCTATACTGTCATTTCTCCCCAAATTACGGATATATATTGTCCCAAATACTAATACTAGTAATAATAATACTAATAAATGAATTTTGACCACAAGTTGAAAAAAAAGGATAATAAAAATAGCCAGACATGTTTATTTATTTATTTATTTATTTATCCTTTATTGTGGTTCACAAAGAGCGGACTTAATGCCAAGTGGCATTATCTACCAGTCAACCCAGGTGATGATGAGAAGTTGGGGCAGGCACCTAATCCT
>DVPD01000255.1:0-12603 GCA_018237605.1 Apyrrothrix (Melanopyge) sp. n. Burns01
GTGGTAGCTATGGCATAGTAGAAAAGACCTTAAAAAGATTTGGATTGTAACACTAAGGAACACCTGAGTATTTTAAATGATCAAAGACAGGGCAATGCTCCCTTGTCATGAGGATTGTCTTTCCACATGACAATGAAAATAAAAATCTAAGTTCTTCCAATCATGTTTTGGAGATCCAAACCCATACTTAGCTATTACATTGTAATTTTCTGCAATGACATGAGACATGATCATACTGCAAGATGATGAACAGACCAGTGGATAGTGTGATAGGAAGTCAAGGGGTATATTTTCACTGTACTAACAAGGGTTTCTCGAGACTTTTATAATACACATGTACACTGCATTACAAATTCAGATTATACTTTTATAGAAATGAAAAACTTTACAAGACAATAAACAATCTTAGTCAGGACTTGCATAGTCTACTATCTGAATCATATCTATATCTCTGGCTTGGAGGGTACATTGTGGGCAAAGATAGCCCAGTGGATTGATTTCAAACTCCCACTCTGTCATCTTGAGTTGACATCCTGGCTTGCATCTCTATACAATAAATGAGTGTTTTATGATTAAATATCACTTGTTACAATGCTGAAAAAAAATATCATGAAGAAACTTGCACTCCTTAGTTTTAAAAAAAATACTCTCTAAGGTGTGTGAAGTCTGCCAGCCAGCACTTGACCAGCTTGGGAGACTATCTTTAACCCTCACAAGCTAAGTAGAGCCTGTGGTATCATGACAAAACATTAATAAACTACATATAAACATCTTTAAATACATATTTATACTGATAATTCTACAGCAAACAGAATAAACAGGCTCATAACACAAATATTTGTCTGAATGTATGTTGGTGAGAATCAAACAATGTCACTAAAGAATGTAACACAAACCCGTTATTAATTAGTGTTATATACACATATCTGTATCACAATAATTGAAATGCAGTTTTTATTAATTACACAGTGTTTATTTTTAAACCTCTTTTGCATGCATGAATGCATGCCTATAGATTTCATGCTGTGGGAATTAACACATGAGCTGGCTATGTTTGGTTCGCATCACACCAGGTATTATGAAGTGTTTATAGCTAATGTTAGGGAGTTCAAGCAACAGGCTTGCAATGTGAGATACTTTACGGTCAGTCCACAATGAGTTAACTTTCCAACAAACTCCTTAAGACTAAATCATAAAAATAATATTTAACTTTTTTTAAATAAAACTAAAACAATCTAAAAACGGCATAAAACAAAAGGGAAATGATCTAAAGACAACTTAATAAACTAAAGGAAAAAATTAAATAAAAAATGTAACAATGAAAGGTAATCTCCAGGAGGATGCTGAAATACCAAACCTTTCAGTGTCAAAAACCACAAAAGCAATGCCATGTTATCTGAACACACCTGTGAAACCTACGGCGCTTGGTCGGCGCGTCGGAAAACTCGGACACGAGGTAAGTTCTTCTCAAGGCAGATAGCAGTAGGAAATACACACTGGTTACAATGCGAACCAAACCATCGATCAAGCTTGACTTAGGCGAGGAGTCTATCGGCGTTAATGACTCTACCGTCAGGGGCACGTACTGTCTGCAGGGAGAAATAGTCAATCAGGACTATACCAAACTATTTTATTGCCTAGTTGTCTCAAAATGACAGTTGTCTCAGAAGTGGCCAGTGACTTAAACAAGACTCATTTTAGACGCATTGTACACATTTATATGTTCTAGAAGTAACTATATAGCTTATTGAATTACTGTTGTTGAGAGATCATGGGGTGAATCCATCCTATCGAGCTCACTAGTTCACGAGTTTAGTTAACAAACAGAATTGATCTGCCCACCATAGTTTATATGTGCTGTTCTTTTTAGCAGTAATAAATTCCCTACTAGTACTTCACACACACAACAGTCAAGCCATAACAAAAATGTTTACCAACTTTTGAACATTTACCATTTATATGGGAAAAGTCATTCAAGCAAATATCATGTACTGCATATAGAAAGTTCTACTTTTATTGAAATCCAAAATGAAAAACATACACAACACAACAATTTTCATAAAAATCATTCTATTATTCCCTAAAGAACAAAAAAAAATACTAGCGAATAAGTTTGTGTAATGGTTGGTGATAAATTGTTACCATGTTGTTATTACTTTGTATCAATATAAAAATAAATATATGTTCTGCCAACTGACCAGCATATTGTTAATGTTTCAAGGGATGTATTTCTTCATGCTTCAAGAATACCTTTGCATAGTCACAGACACTAAAGCTTGTCATAAGGGGCTAAATACTTTAGCCTAATATGCCAACTGTATAACATCACACAATACTTACAAGCAATTTACTTTGATAACAATAGTATAAAATGAACTTTTATATAGATATGAAGAGTCTCAGCTAATTAGCCCTTCCATTTTGATTCTTCTTTCATTACAATATGTTATAAAGAACAATGTTTGTAGTAATAATATAATAGCTTGATATATTTAATGTTGTAATTATTAATTTCAAAGATTATTTACCTCTGCTCACATATTGTTTCCTCATGGACCTGCAGAGAATGCCGTGGGAAAACTTGAGTACAATGCTTGCACTCAGACGGTAGCTCAGAAACTGTCTTCTCAACTGCTAGATTTCTTGATGCCACAGTCTTGGAAATTTCCACACGGCAATTGGGACAAGTGGCAGTCTCGTCACGGAGCCGAGCATCAGCCAACAGGTGGGAGAAGCATGGAGCACACATTAGATGCCCATTACTACACTGTAAATCAATGTAATATGTAGCATTAAATACAAAATTGTTGTAAATTCATTGAAATAATCAGTGCCTTCAAATTCAATCTGTAGAGTCAAATAAATATTTATCTATGGATAGTTTAAAAATAAATGATATAAAATAATTATAACAGTTTGGAAAAAAAAACTTAAATTTGAGCAAAATTAAATATTAAGTAATAAAATGATATATCAAATTTGGTTCTGTATTTTATCATATTTATTCATGTGTGTATTTGTGTAACTGTTTGTGTATTTTATGTTGTTGTGTTATGCTCTACAACACATATGTGTCAGTGAGTATGTGCTTAAAAAGATTATTGAATAAAATGTTACATATGAAACAATATTTCAAATACTCTCAGTTCATTTAACTTGCATGCACTCAATGTAACATAAAAATGTATTACTGTAGTAATGTAGTGCCATACATTTTATCCATATGTTATCATGAAAATTCCTAAAATAATTCCATAAGAGTTTATTATTTTTGTTTTGTGATAATTGTGCCAATTTCAAAGGGTCTCAGTGCTGTGATTCATATTACCAGGTAGAGCAAGTTTTAATGACAGAAAACTTTAAAATTTTAAAGGAAGGGATTTTCTTAATAAAGAACGAACTAACTCTTTGCACATTTCTTTATTTATTGTAATGATTTCTACATTGAACAATACAAACTATTTTTAAGCTATGTGATCATACAGACTAAAATAACATTATCTTACATTATATCACAGTTAACAGTATGACAATTTACTACATCGAATTACACAGCAATTTTACATGAAATTGTTTTACTTTGTCATACACATCACATATATACCAACTACGACGACATGAATATTTGCCGCAACCAAGAGTAGAGTGCGAGAAAGCGGTCCGCTCTGAAACTTTAACAAAAGAGAAATACAATTTCTTTAATACTTTCTCAATGCATAGAACAATGATCACGAAATGGTGACCAAAGTGTATACACCTCAAAAATGTTGCGCAGCGGCGCGAGGCGTTTCGCAAGCTCACTGCGTTAGCCTCTTACGTAAACAAATAAATTGTAAAACAACTGTAAGCCGTGGCCCTCAGCTGTTTCAGAATACCTGATACACGGCCGCCTGCGGCAGGTCCAAGCAAACTGCGCAGCAGAGAATGCCTACAAGTCTGTGTTCAAGCTTCTGTGTCTGCGAACTATCTGTACCACTGTCGGTTTTGCGCTTTTTGGGCGAAGGCTCTTCGCCATCTTTAACTTCAAGAGCAATAGGATTCTCTTCGCTAGACGAAGCCATAGGTTCGACTTCAGCCGCCTCGGCCATCGTCGGATGAAAAAAACTATAATTATCGAACGTAATCAATAAATATGTATCAAAACACACTGATGTCAAATCAAACGCTTAATACCACTACGTCAAACCAACAAAAAATGGAAACAACGAACGAACGAATACTTATTGTGTACATAGATCTGCCCCACTACGCAGTGCGCTCTACTAGTGCATGTCGCTTATAATCGAAATGTAAAACGAAGGCTTCGAACTTTGGATTCGATATCGTGTACCAAAAACATCAATGCATAAATCATGTAAAATAGATGTTAAGCTTGAACTGAAATATAAATCAACTTTGTTTTTACTGTTACAAAAATAAGAATACAATTTTTTCAGTTAATATAAACAAGAATCGAATAAAGCAAGACAGTAAACATTTAATACTACTGTTTTATACCAATTGTAAGTATTGTAATATTTTTTTTTATTTAATTGATAAATTTATAACATTTTATGGCAATATTGTCTATGATGTCGAGTACAGCGAGTACGAGTACAGTCGAGTACCACTAGTGCAAATCGATAATTTTAACCGAATGATCTAGTCAAAACAAAGAAGACGAGATTCCATTTACAGTAACGTTTTTCTTTCACGCAAGTAATGTATAAGACTATGCATTCAAACTATTTCAAAACTCATTTATTTCATTAATAATTTTATTTAATATATATATGTAAAAGATTTATCAGTATTTTGACTATTCTTACATCTACAAGTTAAGGACATTGCTATGCAGGCAGCATGAAGGAATCTTATTCAACCATCATTTCGGACTGAGACTGTATAACGAACTACAAGTTTACTTTCATTGATTTATACGAAATCACTAAACCTACTGCAAACGTACTAGAAATTTCTACAACTAGAAACAACTGGAAATTAATTACTAGAAATTTCTACTAGAAAATCTAAGTTACAAAAATCCAATAGTATCCGACTCGGGATTCGAACCCAAGACCTCTCGATCGACAATCGTGATTACAACCAACACGACCAACGAGACTGTCTTCTTTGTTTTGAATTACTATTTACTAGGTACTGAAAAGTCTTAATAATATCAATCACCATCTCTACGTTTATTAAAATAATGAAATATTACAGAAAGTTATAACATATTAATAATACAGTAATATTTAAAGTAACAACACTATGAAAAATAACTACTCTTACAGAATTAACTTGAACCGATAAGTGAAGGTCCGTACCGTATTCGCGGATCTCGACACCAATGATCCCTATTCTTATCCGTATCCGCAGATTTTGAACGATTCAGCACATCTCTAATACCTACAGCATCGTCACATTCTGTCTGTCAACTTTCATGTTTCATGTATACCAAGAGACACCGACTGCTAAAGTTGGGCGTTATCGTTTTTTGCAGCTAACGGATATGTAACCGATGTTCAATTTACATATCGATATCGAAAACGGTTTTCAAATATCGATATCAGAGTTACTAACTACGGAAGCTAGTTTATAATATGTACTCATATTGTAACAAGTAAAATTAAACCCTATATCTTTGTATTGTTGTTCTATTTTGTAAAGTATGTGTCTCGCTAATATCGAGGAAATTGCCAGAAACCAGCTAAATTTTAAAAACGTTATTGTAACTGTACTATGAAAACCAAACCTTATTGCCAGTACAGTTAGATATTTTATTACACACACCATTAACCATCTAAACATGGCAAGTTACATTCGCTGATATCATATTCGCTTCATCTTTTTTATTCTAGTAAAAGCATATGTAGTTAGAAAGAGATGGGGCGAATATAAATGTTTCATATCGTTTCTGAAGTTAGCGTTCAGTTCGTACGGTTGTTAGCCGATGAATATCAAAACTCATATTCATAACTAGTCGCGCGCTACGGTAGTTATGGTTTTGAGTCGATATAGTAATATCGGTTGCGCTGTTATGAAATATAGATATGATATGTACGTCATAAATGATATAAGTTACGTTTTAATATATCGAACCCATGCCTAAGTCTACGCTCGTAGATGTGCGTGGGACACAGCGCGCGTGTACACTCATACGAAAACGAGCCAATATGCACCGAAAGTACATGAATCTGAATGCGCCCTTAATCATATCAGTACCTGCAAATAATGTATTAATTACGCACGCGCGATAAGAAATGAAGCGGCAAATAGATGTTCTCGAAACCAACGTAAATGGTAATTACGGAACATCACGTCTGTAATTCTCCAAAAGGTAGGCAGTGGAGTGTAGTACACTCCCACGTTTCTCTAGTTACGTTTACGTCCCATTATGGAATAGTTGCTGAGTTTATTGGCACACACCGGGCATAAGTGCAAACTCCGAGCCACTACTAGAAATCCAATAGTACCCGACCCGGGATTTGAACCCAGGACCTCTCTATCGGCAGTCGCGTTTGCAACCAACACGACCAATGAACAAGGCAGTAAATTTTAATTACACCAACAAATATGCCTTTAATAAACACACTAAAACCTCTAAAAATATTTATTTTTTAGTTATCATATAATTAACTAAACAAATGGAAAGACATTGATAGAGGTTGCTAGTATAATATGGGATTCATTAATTTGTTTTATAGTCAAATAAATAATATGAACAATAACTGTTTGTCTGAACAGGCTATCACAAGGTAAATAGCAGAAATGCATATCTCACACTTGCAACATTGCTTTAGTTACTACTACAGTAAGTAGTTATTTACCCAGTATTTTTTATGAACATTCTGAATTCAAATTGAGACAAAGTACTAGTGAATAAAGTAATTTCACCTGTGAAATTGGTAACAACAGTGGTGGGGACGCATTCTGGCAACTTGGGAATCCACTCTCCATTTTCACACCGCAACTGATTTTCACCTTTCATCTTATAAAGGCCGAAATGTTTGCATCTAGCTATAATTATGGAACCATGCGGGAAATGTGTCTCTTTCTGCAATAACATAAAAATATTTTGTATCATAGCAATCCAACTTGGAAGAAAACCCACCTGTGGTATATGTACAGGCAGAAGGAGCAAGACTGAATAATGTAGATTGCTGATAATCCAGTGCACACAGCACAGTGAATACTTGTTGTCGGTTATTATGGCTCATTTAAAGTACTTTAAATGAAATTACACAGTTGTATGTACACTTGTTACCTTCTCATCAATCTAATAGAAATTATATGGAAGGATTTTATTTAAAATGTTTTTGATTGATATTCCTCTCTACAAAAATTCATAGGTAGACTATACAAAAAAAAATACATATGTTACTGGACACAACAGAAAATTGATTTCTTGAAAGTCGAGAGCAGTGAAATTGTAAAATGGATAGTACATGTTTTACAGTTGAGGATATAGTAACCATTTGGTTTCTTGAGCAATTAATATTTTGTGTATAAATTATGCATGAGTATTGTATGTGATAATTAAACATTTTGATTCATAAACTTCAAATGAGTTTTATTTCATATTTATGCCTTACTCATTTTCAAAAATTTGTGTGGTGGTGTATATCATAGTTATTACAACATTTTAAAACAATAATCAAAACATGATTTATTGATGAACCTTTTGTATAAAATACTAAAGAGTTATATTTGAGTAACACAGTGTTAACAATATATACATGATATAAACTCACTTCAATGGATGAATTTTTAAATGAGATAGCCAACAGAGGGTGTTCATCACTATATAAGCATTCCCGGAGTATTGGTTGGAATCTGCCATCTGGAATTGAACATAAGACAATTGTTACATAATATAGATTGTGTATACTTTTTGATCTCAAGAAATAAGTTGATACTGATGAAATTGCTCTTTGATATATAACATACCAAGTAGGGACCAAGTCTGATAATATAAATTATATCAACCCAACTTTGATGTTGATTGACCCTAATAGTATTATCAATATATATATAAAAATAAAACAGTGATACACATGCAAACTAAGTACATTTATAACAGGCAACTCATACAGATTCAATATGCAATTCTTACAAATAGCCAGACAGATTAAAAGATAGTCTTACAATCAATTAAAAAGCATTGTTGTAAGAAGAATGCAGAAAAGTTTATTTAACTTCATATTAACCTGCTGTATTGGAACACAGAGGCCCAACCCAATTTCCATCTATACATTTAATCTTGCATATTAATCTTTCATTTAAAGGTCCAATTAATCCAGGAAACTTGACCTAGAATATAAATATAGATAAATTCAGAACTAGATATACATTTTTTATGACTGCTAAACAATATCACAGAATATTTTTCTTTCTATTGCCTTAATTATCCCACATGAATAATGTAGTCAACCACTTACTATGCAACTATAGAACTAAAGTTCAGTTATTTCTGTGAAGAATAGAAGCTGCAGAAAAATAAAAATATGTAGTACTTCTGAACTCACCACATGTAGGATGTAAGTCAAAAGAGTGACAATTTTTTAGACATGGGACAATAGTAATTTTACCTCTGATATTTTGGAGAAGTCAGAGCGGAACCTTGTTACATCAAGGTTATCATCAAGGCTGGTCACATCTGGTAAGGAGCACTTAAATTCCTCTGCAACATAAAATTATTACAATAGTTAATAAATATATGTATAAACTGTAAGATGAATAAATATATGCATGGACAGGAAGATGAATAAATAAATGCATAAACCTTTTCTAATGTTGAATGAACACTAGAATGCTTGGACTATTTCACAATAAGACACGTAAATAGATACATTAGGTACTATAATACCTTTGATTACTATAATTTATAGTAATCAAAGGTATTGACCTTAGAATAAAATGAAACATTTAAAAACGTAGTATCGCGCCTGTAATCCCGGAATAAGAAGGCAGAGGAATGTAGTACATTCAAACCTTTTAACAGTTAAGTTTAATTCCCATCATACAGCATGTACTGGATATTTATTATGTTAATACCAATATTGGAAATAATTAGACATCCACGTTGGAGGTTAAGGATAAGTTTGAAAATTAAAGTTAAGATCCAGAATGAAAATTATCGACTTTAGGCCTATGATTTGTAATATTACACCAAAATAATTTATAATTACCTTGAGGGAAAGCCACAGTTTCGTCATCACACAACACTGCAGTCGTGAATAAAAATACGATAAAGTAAGATATCGTCATATTGAATAGATATATTCTTTCAAATTTTGAAACGACAATTTCTGAGCAATAACTTAGACTTTATGTAGAATCTATGAATACTACATGGCCATTGCTTAGAGGAGGCTATTGCATGAGAGATTAAAGTTTAGCTACAATCACCACAACGCAATAAACGTCTCAATGTTCCAACAAGAACTGTCACCTCGGAAAGGAATTACAAAATGGCCAAGTGCTAGACCATTGGCGTCACTTGCAAAACTCAATCGCAAATAATTTCTATTCACAGTGCACTATAGTAATTCGATAGCCATCGTTATTTATGCAATTTAATTGAATAATTTAGTGCAGGATAGTCTGCAAAGGTGAAACAAGGCCAAAGATTATTAGTATAATGACTACGGCACACGCCCATCTTTTTTACGCTAAAAATTACGTATCCATACGGTGAATATTCGTCATACCTAACACCTATTGAGAATGTGCTATGACACCATTACAAACAGAATAAAGACCATTTGGTTAAGAAAAAAGAATCGTAATTACTTAGGAACTTAAGATGATCTCATAGCTTTTACTCTGCATTAGCCACCTTCTCTTTTGTTAATTTACTAAGGCCATTCCTTTATCTTCTAGGTATACGTTCTCAACGGACATTGTATGATGATCAGCATAACGTCATGTTTTAGGACATCTTTATTGCACATAAAAGTGATTAACCACAGCGTTGAGTAGCTACGATCGGAATCAAGCATTAGAACACTTTCTAGAGGTTTTAGCGGTCGATGTGATCCAAGAATGAGATATTAGGCTATTGGATACTTACATAAAATATGTTTAGAACGATTTATTCTTAAGTTTCGAGCAAAATAGAACGAAAGTGAAGATAAATCTCACGATCGTAAGGACAGTAATGAATGACGGTGGTTTGATAACTGTTCAGTAAAAATGTCGAAAATGAAACACAATATTTTTTGTTTTTATGTATATTTCGTAACAGATGAAGTATAAAGATGTATACATATATACGCTAATTGATTTAGACTACGATTAAAGCTAAAAGCTAGAAAATGATATGAGCTAGAAAAACCGTAAGTTTTATAATAAAAAACGTAACAGCACGCCTATAATCTCCGAAGAGGTAGGCAGAGGAGTGTAGTATACTCCCACGTATCACCTTTTACGTTTACGTCCCAATATGGAATAGGTGGTGAGTCTATTGCCATACACCGGGCACAAATCTAGATTCTTTATCAAAAATCTAATAGTTCTCGACCCAGGTTTGAACTCAGGACCTCTCGATCGGCAGTCACACTCGCAACCAACACAACCAATGGGGCAGTTATTCAATTTTATAATAACCAATCATACTCATAGACATTTGTATAAAAGGCGATACAGAAGTACACATTTAATACCGCTCGTAACTTTCTGGGTACTTAACAACAATAACTCAAAAATGGCGTTTGAAGCCAAATAAGTGGATAAACTGGGACCGTTTAGTATAAAACCTAACTTAAATATATACAATTCTACATTCATAGAATTGTTTTATCAAAAAATAAGCATACAAAAGGGTAACAATTTTAGCTACATTGAATATATTGCTTTAAATGATATATCCACTATTTTTAATTAAGGATTTTTATATAAAGCATAGACAGTTAGATATAATCACAGAAACTTGAATATAGTTGAATAAATAAAGAGCTAAACAAAGCACCTAAAATATATGTATAAAAATACGGATAGTATAGTATATTAGTTATATTAAAGGGCGATAAACTAATTCACATAGGTATTCTTCTACACATTTGTTTTATCGCAGTTATTTCCTGTAAGTATGTGTACAATTATTTCGTTGGCAAGTCGCTGATGTAAACTGGTATTAAATATTATTATTTCCTTAATTAGTAAGCGTTATATACTTCATATTCATGTCATTCCTCGCTCAATAGGCACTTTTTGTATAATTGTATTTACCATTTCTATACAAAATATTTTTGGATCACATAAATTAATTTGGCATAAATAAGTCATTATTCCTCAATATGTTAATAATGTTTTGTCTACGTATTTCAGTACTTTTACCTCAACGATTGTAGAGTGAGACCTCACAGGCCAAACATACTTGAAAAAATTATTTTCCAAAACAAACTATTACAATTTAGCACAGATCTTTAAATTTGTTGTAAACTCGGTAAAAGTGGATGTCACATTATTAAAAATTACAATTTCGGCCGAAAGGCTAGCATAACCACTGCAAATAGCTAACAATATCGCTTAGTATGAATTTAAATTTATTTTTGCCAATGCCAATTGCCAACATTAGAATGATTTACGCAACAACAAGCTTCATGACAGTTAACACTAGATGTTAGGGCATTTATGAAGAGGATCCTAGCGAATCATTGTTTTATATTACTATATATGCTAAGATATTGTAGTCATTTAAATTACTGGTACACCATCAAGCACATTGTAGAGCCATAAATACGTCGCTTAATGGCAAGATATCGTTTGGCTATTGTTAGTTATAGATACAAACGAAAAAAGGTTATATATTTTAGTGTCTATTATGTTAATATTTAACATTCAATAAAATTACAATTGACGGGTATTGGATATACATTTACATTGAATTATTCTTAAATGTTTAAGATATTATACTATTGTTAACAAAATTATTATTAAACACTTACATTCTAATAACAATCAAAGGCGGCTTGAGCGTATCTAGAATGAGGTATCTACCCGTTCGTGAAAGTGGCTTTTCTTGTCGGAATACCCGATTATTTCTAATATAAGAGCGAAACACGCATTTGATACGTTTAACAGGCTGTCAGGTTGCCTTTTGTGGCAAAAAAATGTCTAGACACGCCCATGTCTTAAGTAAATGTAAAGGCACTTGTAAGTCTAATAATAGATAAGATTGCTATATACGACTAAAGAATCCGTGCGTATTTAGGCAGACGACTCTGGGCTGCTACTAGAAATTCTAATTTTTAGAAATATCCAATAGTACTCGACCCGGGTGTTGAACCTTTCAAACGGCAATCGCGCTTGCAAACAACCCGACGAACGAGGTAGCCAAAAATTGTGCAAAAATAGTTCAGTTATAAGATATGAATGATCAACTCGTAATACACAGTTTAGTCCAAGACCCGACTTATAGAACGGAACTGAATATATCATATGAATTTATCTTATTGTTGACATCCAGCATCGTGTTATTTCGTGCATAGCGTGCATACCTTCATATGAAAAATATATAGACACAAAAAGCTTTTACAAATTAGAGGAAAATGTTTATGAACATAAAATACACTTTTGACGAAAGTTTTTGTAAAATAATTATAATTAATATTTGAAAAG
>DVPD01000256.1:0-12601 GCA_018237605.1 Apyrrothrix (Melanopyge) sp. n. Burns01
CTACGCCCTCGGCGAGTGTCAATTCGTAATGGTGTGTAATGACGTCACCTTGACCGCATTTGTTCTATTGTTATCCTTCCTCTTACCTACTTAACTCGCTTCCGTACAGTGCTGTCGCAGTGCGCACTGCTGGGGGGCCCACCGAGTTGTCGGCCACTCAATCATCTACGTAAGGCTCCCCTCGACGTTATTTTGTCTACACCACCGCTGTACTCCCATCCCGACTAGACACGTCCGAGATATATAACCTCATCCACTTTTCCAGCGCTTCATCGTCTACCACTGCACTACACTTATACAGTATTTCTCGAGTCATCTTTTTGTAATACGAATACTTTGGACTTATACACTTTTAATTGTAAGCCCTCGTTCGTGCATTCATTTTTCACAACTGTATAGTTTATGGTTTACGACTTTAATTTTCTAAAGAATTTACAATAAATTCATTCACAGAGAAATTAAACTTATAAAAAAATACATGTCGTACCGATTGCCATAGTGACGAAAAACAGTTATTATTAAGTATCTCTAATGACCAAACAGAAAATAATTACCAAATTAGAACATAATAAATAAAAACTGTGACCGACGCCTGTGGCGCAGATGGTGCAAAGCCAATGAAAACTGCGTAAGTAAGTAAGTCTGCGTAAAGCAAACGGTTTACCGCTGAGGCATCCGTACATACTGCCCAGATATCTCCCGGAATCTACGGAGACCTTTGTCCGAATATACGATAAAGTCTGGCTGATGACACGCAGCCGTCTGACAACTACCCTCATATCCAATCAGCTAACCTCATAGCCATCCACCACCACGCGTTTGAAGGTCCCGTACGTGGAGCGAGCGGCGCGCAGCGGACCACCACTTATCCTACATTCTGGTTAATCGTCTCAAATGTCCTTCGATAAGCCCATCCAATCCCTTTTACAAATCCACATAACCACAGAAAACCTTCTGACCCCACTGCCAAATGGTACTCAGTAAAGAGGCAGAGAGTACTAACTCGCTCCGTACATTCTAGCGCCCCCGTGTGGCCCCACCGAGCACACATTGTTCTGGACAGTCGAGCTCGTCAGTCTCGCTTGCCAAGTGACCTTGGAACTGCACTTAGTTCGACACATCAACGCCCAGGACACTGCCACTCATACTATTCGCTGCGGCGAGTGCATGTTGCAAGTTGCGCACCGTAACGAGGGATGCGCTTCTCGCGACAAGAAGACAAACGTGCGACTTCGAGGGTTCAAATGAATCACCCCATGTATTGTACGTCATCATCAGCATGTAAGTGCACGGCGGGGCGCGGCCTGTGGTACATTCCCAGTACATGCACATGTACTCGTAAAGCTCGTGAAGCATAACATACAAATTCCCCAGTTAAAACTATAACAAAGGGATTCCTTGACAAATATATAACAGCATATGGGGTAAGCCAGTAGTCGGCGTTTTAGCGAGAATTTAAATGTTCGATAGCTGTAGTTAATGTTTATTGCGGGATATGAAATCAAAAATTATTAAATAAAAGAATGTTTATTAAAACTTTGTGATTAGAACGACAAAACAATCAACAAGCCTATTTCATCCTAGAAAAAAACCTGTAACAACATATGCCATTTTGCACCAGTATTAGGCTCATTTTTTCATTGTTGAGCCTCGTTCTAGACTCTGGTCAGCCTTTTATAAACCAACAAGTAGAGCACGCGTGCGCCGGGCCAGGTTCTAATTAAATACTTTCTCATAAAAGATATTAGCCACATTTCAAATGGTACCATGCAGGGTATTTGTCGCAACTACGCATCTACCCAACCATCAGCCTTTGGAAGTTTGACGGCTGAACAAAACCTGGACCAGAAGCTTTGGAGTCCAGCTGCATCCAGCTGCGTCCCAATTATTATTCTTTATTTTCTGTATCACTCTACTGTTCCTTGGCGCAATTGCAACATTTGAGTAATCAACTGGTACAATTGCACCATTGTGCTGTTGACATGGTAACTGCTGTACTTTTCTTAGGTTTTCTGCTTTAACATTTTGCAATTCTGAGACATCGTCCTGCCGTTTATTTTTATAATTCGTCTCAGGTTATTTCAGTTTTTTTTCTACTCTCTCTTCTTTGTACTACTACCCCTCAGTCATTATTTATTTATTTTGTCCTATCATTTCTTTCTTTTTTACAATTTTCTCCGCTTCTGTGAAGAAGTAGATTCTAGCCCAAGAATGTTTATCATCTTTAATATTATTCTGACAACTGACTGTTTCACGTTTTACGTTTCTATTTTCAGTGCGGTGTTTTAATTAAATGTCACATAAAAATTCGTTTACGTTTCTTCGTATAGATCAACAGTACCTGGTTTTTTGGAGTTTACTCCTTAAGAAACTGTTTGAGTTATAAGGCCCGGAACGGAAATTTTATGACGAGTAAAATCAAACGGCTAGTACAATACGAACGATAAATGGTAAAATACTCGTTATTAAACAGCGCCACCTATTAAACACATGATGAACTAAATATACGAAGCGTTTTGAGGTTTACCCGTAAATTGACAAAGTACTGACTATTATAACGTGAATTTTAAACAGCAGATGAGATAAAACAATATGTTATTATAACATGAATACCAGCACTAGACTCATGATCCGAATTAAAGTTAATTCATAGTAATCGAGCTACAGTTGTGTACAGCGGCTTGTGCAACTTGTGACAGCCGCGCTGTGTGCTGTGTGTTGTGTGTTTATAGTGCACAAGGACACTTTCAGTCTTATAAGAGACCCCTCTATTTATAATCTTTGTCGGTGGCCGCGCTGGCTGCAAGCGCGACTGCTGATCGAGAGGTCCTGGTTCCAGTCCTGGGTCGAATACCATTGAATTTTTCTAAAAAATAGAATTTCTAATAGTGGCTCGGAGTCTGGATTTGTGCTTGGTATATAGCATAGACTCACCACCTATTCCACATCGGACGTAAACGTAACTGGTGAAACGTGGGAGGGTACTACACTCCTCTGCCTACCTCTTCGGTGATTACACGCGTGATATTACGTTTTTTGTCTACTGCATGTTCAAACAGATTCGTACTTAAGGAGTAAACTCCAGTCGTGCGTCGGAGCTGAAACACACATTTTTTAATTTTTTTAAATTAAATATTACTACAGATATAATTGTGTGCTATTTAAGTCGATATTGCGGTAATCAAGTCCATTTTCGATAATAATTTCAAACTATTTTAAAGCCATCTCACGACCGTTTGTCCAATAATTCGGAAACATTTATAGGTGATATGATGGTCCCAGATTTGAAATTCAGCCTCTTATACCGGGAGCCCGGGTTCAAATCCCGGCGCGCACTTATTTACAAAATGTACGTTATAAGATTAAGTGTCACTTGCGATCGCTAGCGTTACGTCCAATTTGGTTTTCGTAAGGCACAATCCTATCGTACGCGGGCCGGAGACAGTCCAGGATGTTTTATTTATTTATTAATTTATTAAAAGTTACGCCAACGAGGTCGACACCATACAAACTAAATAGGTGTACAATGAAAAACCTTAGAACTAAATGCCACCTCAATTATGGGCGCAAACCACATGACTGTTTGATTGAGCTACCGTTTGTACAAGTTACAACAATGTCAGATAACATCATTAAGAAACAAATGATTCAAATGTCAAATAGAATAATTTAAAAATAATTACAAAAATGTCAGATAAAATAATATAAGAATAATTACACTCGTGCCAAATATGATAATTTAAAATTAATTACAAAAATGTTAAATAATACAAATACAATTTTTGAATTTATAACATTAAATCTAGTCAATTAACTCCGTCACTACATTTTTAAATCTTAGCACAGGGTCTGAGAAGACATCTAACGAAAGAGGTTTACCTTCATCGTCTGAATTCCGTGAAGTACTAATTTTCTTTTTCTTAACTGTGTTGTGCATTTTGTTATAGGTCCTCGACATTCTGTTTATGGGAGCATGGTGTCCCAGATTGGTCCGTGCAAGTTTTGCGACGAAAGGGTTGTATTTAATATAACTACTTCTAGGTACGTGTATTCTTAAACTTGATAAGAGATCTGGGGCGTCAATGTGACTATTTAGCAGTTTGTACAGAAACATGGTGTCCAGCATTGCCCTACGATTAGATAAAGATTTCATACGGAAGTGTTGCAACCGATCATCATAACTTGGAAGGGTTTTAGCCAGGTTGCAATGATAAGTCAAGTGCCATAAAAACCGCTTCTGTACGTTTTCGATGCGTTTAGTGTATATCTCGTAGTGAGGGTTCCAAACAACACTGCAATATTCTAGTCCACTACGCACGAGTGCTGTGTAGATCTTAATTTTAGTAGTTGGATCTCTAAATTCCCTGCAATTACGAAGTACAAATCCCAGTGTACTGAATGCTTTTTTGACAATGCTATCTATGTGTATGTTGAATCTAAGCTTACTATCCAAGATGATGCCCAAATCCCTAATTTCATCAACTTCAGTCAATGGAGTATCGTCAATATAGTACTGTCTATTTATCGTGCTCTTTTTTCTGGTGAAACGCACCACATGGCATTTGTCAGTGTTTAAGCTCATGCCGTTTGATTTGCACCACGCGACAAGATTGTCAAGGTCAACTTGTAGTAAGCGTACGTCATCGCCTGTATTCACCGTTCTATAAAACTTTAGGTCATCGGCGTACATATAAAAATTTGAGTTGCTGAAACATTTATAAATATCATTTATAAAAATGTTGAACAGCAAGGGACCGAGGTGGGATCCTTGGGGAACTCCAGAATAGACAGTGAAGGGTCTAGAGCTATATCCTCCCATTACAATTGTAGATTTTCTATTGGTTAGGTAAGAATTACACCAGTTTAGGAATGTCCCCGCAAATCCAACATGTGCTAGTTTGTGCAGCAAAATATGATGATCAACTTTATCAAACGCCTTGCTAAAGTCGGTATATATAACATCTAATGATTGACCATGATCGACTTTATCTATTATGTCCCCTATGAAGGATGTGAGGTTAGTCGCAGTAGCTCGCGCTTTCATGAAACCGTGTTGTTGGGGAACAATAAGTTGCTTAAAATGCCAGGACATGATTGGATGTAATATCTTTTCAAATAATTTGGCGAAGACAGTGATAATAGATATCGGTCTATAGTTCCGTGCCAAGCTAGTATCGCCACCCTTATGCAGTGGTATAACCAGCGCCTGCTTCCAGATTGTCGGAAATATGCCAGAACTAAGAGATAAGTTGATGATAAGACATAGTGGGAATGAAAGTGCGCTGGCACATTTTACTGCAAATAAAGGTGGGATTCCGTCCGCGCCAGCCCCTTTAGTTGGGTCAAGTCATTTTAACACTCTATAGATTTTATTCTTAGTCACTGATATTTTCATTAGCGTGTTTATGTCTGGTGGTGCGTAAAAGTCATCGGAGATGTATAGTTTGTGGGAAGTATACACAGAAGAAAAATGTGAGGCGAAGAGATTACAGATGTCCGAACCGGTGGTGGCGGTATTATTGTTGGACGGGAGTAGGGCAGGATGCCTGCTGCAATTGCCTCTTTTATGTTTAATGAAGCTCCAGAATAATTTCGGGTTGTTTTTTAAAGATGATTCTAATCTTTTTAAATAAAAGTTATAATTTTGATTCTGTAATTTTATACATCTTTCTCTGAGCAACTCAAACGATAATAAATCACGAGGGTTGTTATATTTCCGGTATTTCGTTCTATATTTAAATTTTTCATGAATAGATTTAATTAATGATTTAGAAAACCACACTGGATACTTATTTCTATTACGGGGTTTGGACATTGGTACATATTTAGCAATAATACACCTTAGTATTTTATAAAAATGTGCAACCATATCGTCTACGTTAGCATAGTACGATAACTCTTTTTCCCATGAAATGCTAAGAAGCTCGTTGTTTATTTTTGTATAGTCTGCTTTATGGAAGAGGTATCTGTAGTCATATCTGGGTTGTAGGTATTTCTGACTGCCTATGTCAAAACAGAACTCGATAGGGGGATGTAGGGGATCGATATTGGTTAGTGGATCGGTAGAAACATTAATGTGTGATATAGGTCTTGTGCACATTAGTAGGTCTAAATGTTTATTTTGTATATTAGTACAAGAATTATACCGAGATAAGTTGTTTAGAGACATGAAGTCTATAAGCATA
Organism: Apyrrothrix (Melanopyge) sp. n. Burns01; assembly: GCA_018237605.1. Classification (NCBI taxonomy): domain Eukaryota; kingdom Metazoa; phylum Arthropoda; class Insecta; order Lepidoptera; family Hesperiidae; genus Apyrrothrix; species Apyrrothrix (Melanopyge) sp. n. Burns01. The sequence continues at coordinate 6,186 of DVPD01000256.1, forward strand.
TTATTTAGTAGGCTATTTGATGTCGTAGGCGTCATTGAAAGGTTAGTAGTCTTCTTCCAGCTTAGACTACTTAGGTTAAAGTCCCCTACAACAATTGCATCCCCGTTCAGCTTTTCTAGAAGGCGACTGGAGTTTGTTATGAAGTGTTCCAGTATGTGAATTTTAACCGGAGGGGGAATGTAAACAGCACAGAGATATAAGTAGCTAGGCTTTTTCAAGCTATCATATACTTCAACTTTAACCCACACATCCTCACAATTAGAACATTCATCCCATAAAAGATACGACTTAAACCTTTTTGAGACAGCTATTAAAACGCCACCACCCATTTTGCTGCTATGGAACCCACTACTTTCGCGATCTCGTCTATATGTCACGCCATGTCATGTCAGAAACGCTGCTGTTCAGCCATGTCTCCGTAAAAACTATCGCGTCGAAGTTGCAACAAACAACACTGTTAAAGAGTTCAATAGTTTTTGTACGTAAACCTCTAACGTTTTGGTAATAGCAATTAATAACGCCTTTTTGTAATATAATGGCAACCTTAGCGTACTCATGACAAACGATTTAATATCTCAATGTTTTTTACATAGACGTAGTTGGACTCATCATTCTTACGCATGAATATCCTACCGTCGCGTACCCAGACGTACTTATATTTAAGTTCGCGGGCCTTAGTGCGCGCGGCTGCGTGTAAACTTTTATTTTCGGGTGAAAGGTGCTCAGCTATATAGATAGGGGATTTTTTGCTTCCACCGATTCCCAAGTGGCTAGTGTTAAGTTTATCATCCCGGTGGCTTCTGTTAAATTTTCCGGTGGCAGCAAGAAACTCATCCCGTAGACGCGAGAGCGTAGAGTGTTAAACTTGACTAGAATAGAGCGCGGGCGAGGGCTGGAGGTGTTAATTTTAGCAAGACGAGAACAGTAGTGGATTTGTCCCTCATTAACAGGACATTTTATGACCTTGCTCAACTGTATTACAGTCGTAATCAAGTTTTCTTGTTTGTTTTCAGGGACGCACTGGATTTCAATATTGGACGATCGCGACTGTTGATCCATCTGGGCCACTCGTGACAGTAAAACTAGATTGTTCGTCCGAAGTGTGTCCATTTCTCTATGTAAATCTTCAATTGTAGAGGCTTGTGCGGACTGATTAGCCTTAATTTTTTCAAGATCCTCATTAAAATGTGTAATAGATGTCTCGATTGAAGAGACTGCCTTCCGGACGTCCATAAGTTGTGGGATTATTTGTTGCTCAAATAGGTTTTGTAACTCTTCGCGAATGATATCACGCATACTGTTGGCTGATAGGCACGAGCATTTTGCTGTATTGGTGCGAGTTTTATTGCGCTGTGTGATGTAATCCGGCTGCGGCGAAGAGAGCGTACTACTACGAACTGGCGTGTTGGTATTGTCACCTCCTTTTCGGCTCTTGCTGCGGCACATGACGCAGATCCAGTTTGCTTTGTGTTCTTGAGACATCGTGTTGTAGTCTGTTAGAGTAATGTTCACACACGAATGATGATAATTAGCGATACAGCGTGAACAGAGCAAGACGGGGATATCCCTTGAGGTCGTCAGGCAGGCTGCACATTCTTTGTTAAATTCCATATTTGTAAATTTTAAAACTTTATTGAATTTGTTCTGATGCCTTCTTCGAGTAGTAGTATATATATAAAAAATAAATTTTTTTTTTGTTTTTTTTTTTCAGTAAACTTTTTTTCTTTCAATACATTTGAATGAAAAATCAAAAGAACAAAAAATATTGTCTGTCGTGGCGGATTTGAACCGGGGATCTTATCGGACGCGTAATCACTTGTTGAAACCGCTAGACCACCGTGTGCCTCACCAGTTTTGGTGAAAAAATATAACTGTTTATGCGTTTACGCGTTTACAACTGTGAGCCACTTGTGCGCTCGTAACCATATATGGTAATGTTTCGATCACACGCAACGACCAATGAGTCACCACTGTCCACACAAATAACAAGCGAGTCCAACTCTTAAATTATACATAAAATGGATTTATCACAACACAATTGATACTTTGATGAATATAGTTTTACACTTATACAGTAATTAATAAAGTGAAAGTACTTTCGCGCACTAACTTGCACTATTTTTGGATATTAGGAATAAAACATACGGAGCTTACTTTTCTGCGTGCGCTGAGGGCGAGAGCGAGAGCGATCAGTATCAGATATCAGTAGCTTTCACACGTTAATGTAAAATCTACATATTAAAAAAAATACAAAAACATTAAGCGACAACTATTAGTTTAACTATATTGTATGTTCAATTTTAATATGCCATTCCTATAAAAACTTCTCAGAAAAAATAAAGAAACTCTTGAGACCCGATTTTCTCAACATTGATATTATTTCAAAATTTGAATCTTCATATTTGTTTGGATTTAATTTTATCCCGAATATCCAAGTTTGGAATCTAATTGTAATTATTGTTTCCTTAACAAACAAGAGGAAGTTCTCGTGGAATGACAACGTAATAGAAGCAAAACATAATATATGGTAAACTTTTACACAGACTTTAAAGAGTTCTATGCGTAGGTGGTTATAACAATAAAATGAAAAAGTTTCCTTGTAATTATTTTTGATTACCATTCTGATAGGAGACACCTTCCCTGACTCGCGCGGTTGATGTTGCTGTTCTTGTATTACAAGTGATTTCGATATATTCCGAATTTAACGTACTCTTACATAATTACACATATTCCAATAATGATAATATGACCAAGCGTGGCAAAAATTTAGTACATTTTTTAGCTATAGGTTTGCGTTTGACTGCTATCCCACCTGATGGAAAGCGGGATGCAGCCTAGGATGTAGCACACATGCCAAGAAAGTGCCTATTCACTCTTGTCTTGAATAACTCCAGGTTGTATGAATCAAGAAAAGTTAATTCCGGCAGGGATTCCACTCTTTCACAGTCTGTAGCAGAAACGACTCAGCGAACCGTTTCTCGACCTCAACCATAGAATTCTCTAACTTAACATAATGCCACGTCTGCATTTATTCCAAATAACAGACAAAGGAGAACTATTTTCTAACTCAAAATTCTTAGTATTGTACTAAGTCTTAATTTGTGTCCGGTGTATGTCAATAGGTTCACCTCCTATGGGATATATAACATAACTGGTTAAACATAAGAGAACTACAGTCCTCTTCCATTAACTTTCTAGAATTTATTTGCGAAATACTTTTTTGTTATTTGCATTACAATACAGATTAGCCATGTTCTACTTCTAGATTTATCACCATGTTCTAGTTTAAAGTGATAGCGGAATAAAAACGTATCCATTTATAGCGGGTGGCAATGAGAAAATTCCTAATCTTAATTAGCCCGTATGGTCTTTTGTTACTACACATATAAATTTAATTACACCACCTACCTCTCGACTGCTTCGTTGGTCGTATAGTAGCAAGCGCGACTACTGATCGATAGGTGATAGGTTCGAATCCCGGGACGGGTAATATTGAATTTTTTAAGGCTCAACCAACAAGGCAGTCAAACTTGGTAATGCTTATAAAAGCCCATATACAATTGATTGCCCTAAAACCAACCACATCTAACTTACTGACTCTTAACATCAGCGATTGAATTGCCACCAATACTACACAAATTACACAAAATATTAAGAATCAAATTATATTAAAAATTTAACATTACCCAAAGATACTATCGCAGCGAGAACCAGGACACAAAACACCTTGGAAACCATTTTTAAACAGTGAATTGACGAGCTACTTTTGGATCACTTCCTTATATAAATATTGAACAGCAATCTCAGTATTATTATTATCTGACTTCTTTGATTGCGTATATCTTAAATTGTATCTGTAGCAGTTTATTATAAAAGTCATTCTATACTTTCCGTAGTTGAAGTAAATTCTTGTCTGTGTGAATATCTACTATCAGATTGTTTCTAGTCATTACGAGAACGTGTGCGTAATATGTATCGGTATCCTTGCTTATTTCAGATAATTAAATTATACTATAATATTTGCGTGGGTGTCGAAAAGTTGCAAAAAACTTGTCGGTGATCATTGTTTACGGGCGTTTCGATTTTCTTAACCGCTTATTGTCAATGTTCAGTTTGTCTGTTTTCTGTACCTTGTGTCCCAAAAATATGAAATAAAAATAAATAAAACTAACGTGACTGCCTCGTCAGTCGTGTTTTTTGCAAACGAGACTGCCGATCGAGAGGTCCTAGGTTCAAACCCCGGGTCGGAAACTATTAGATTTTTCTAAAATTAAAATTTCTAGTAGTAGCTCGGAATCTGGATTTGTGTCCGGTGTATGGCAATAGACTGACCATCTATTCAATAATGGGACGTATACGTAATTGGAGAAACGAGGGAATGTACTACACTCCTCTGCCTACCTCTTTGGGGATTACAGGCGTGATTTTACGTTTTTTTAGTACTAGTAGTAGTGGCTCGGTATTTAGATTTATGCCGGGTGTATGGCAATAGGGTCACCCCCTATTCCATGGTAGGACGTAAACGTAACTGGTGAAACGTACAAATGTACTACATTACTCTGCCTACCTCTTCAGGGATCGCAGGCGTGATGTTAGGTTTAATAATTAATACTACAATAAGTATGTTTCTAACGTTAAAAGTAATTGAATTTCAATTAATTGCCTAGCATTTTGTGGTCGTACTAGGAAGGGAAATACATTTTGTTATTTTGTATTTTTTTTCGCTAAAAACAAATAAAAATCTGTGAGTCTCAGAAACGGGCGAGCATGTATGAAGAGAATGATGAACGTAGAAGAAACACGGCCCTCTGTACTCTCTGCCTATACTGTAAGGCATCTGGCGTAAAAATGTAATATATTAATGAGTAAATAATAAATTTACACACATACGAAACTACTGATTGTTTGTTTACATATATACAATTAAAAACTAATCATGAACTGTGATTTCATACATTAACTACCTATTGATATTAATGATAACTGTTTTTATCAATCTTATCAAAATACGTGACTTATAATAAAGATTGTATCGGTATACGCAATGCTCAACCTTTCGAGAGTTTTGTTTATATCATTGGACATATTATACTTATTATTATTCCGGTTATCTGGTTTGTGTCCGTCTTTATGAATTCTTCAATCTAGAACACACAAAATAAAGTATTTGCGGCTTAATTTATATTTTGCGACTACTCACACAAAGGCATTTAATCTCAAACTATGCAAAGCCTTTTGATAACGCCCAGAGAGCCGATGAAGGTATACATACATCTGATTATAGACTTGTGTACGTCAGTTCATGCCCAGCCACACTACAAACATATCTCGTGACACAAGTTATACGTTGGATGGAAATCGAACCCGCGATCTCCACTTGCTAATCTCTAACCGCTGTACCAACAGCCTAGTTAAAAGTGTTTTACTTTTACGGTCTCCAATGCCCCTGATAATCCTGTTCTATAAAATTAATATTATCAACTAAATATACGAGTTCATTCATATAAATATAATAAATCAGTCGTTACTTTCGTTTCACGATCGCCTACCTACTTAATATTATTAGTATTCAGAAATGCTGTTATTGAGGCGAAACGATTGCTATATAGATATTAATATTACGTAACATAACACCTGTAATCTCAAAGGAGATAAGCAGGGGAGTGCAATACGTTTCACCAGTTACGTTTACGTCCCATTATGGACTAGGTGATGAGTCTATTGCCATACACCGGGCACAAATCCAAATTCCGAGTCGCTACTAGAAATGTCTACTAGCAAATCTAAGTTAGAAAAATCCAATAGTACTCGCCCTGGGATTTGCCCCCAGGACCTCTCCATCGGCAATCGCGGTTGCAACCAACACCACCAACGAGGCAGTCATTTTATAAAATATTTTTTTCATATAGTGATATTAAATTATCTTAGCCTAGCCACCGTAGTGACTTTAAAGTTCACAATTAAACTTTAAAGTTCACAATAGACGCTGAAAGAGTGAGAGATTTTGGCACATTTTTGTAACTTTTAAATGTTTTGCTTTGAAACATTGACATTCAATTGCTATATAAGATGACAGATAAGTTAAGACATAAAACATTAGAACAAGAAAATTTTCCTTTTTTTTTTCAAATATATTTTATAGGTATCTCTATGCAGAAGACCAGATATATTCCACCACGCTGGTTCAACACGGATTGAAAAAGATACGGTTTATAGGGTAATCTTACGCGGCATTAATGTACAATAAATTCACGGAAAAAGCATAACCACTTCTTAGTTAGTGTACTGACTTAGTGTTTGTATTTGACTTTAAACGATGAGGTTCTTCTTCTTTCTTTATTTTGGTTACACATTTTTTTTATCGTTCCATTGTTTAAATACGGGTGTACTCTCACAATGTAAGGATTAGGGCCATA
>DVPD01000257.1:0-12587 GCA_018237605.1 Apyrrothrix (Melanopyge) sp. n. Burns01
TATTGGGACGCAAACGTAACTGGTGAAACGTGGGAGTGTAGTACGCTCCTCTGCCTACCTCTTCGGGGATTACAGGCATGATGTTACGTATTTATTCAAAGTAACAGATTATATTGTCAACTAATAATATTAAGTCCAAGTCTTATTATCACTGTCTTGTTAAATATTTGTTTCGTTAGATAACTTTGCAAATTTATTAACCTCTACACAATTTATATGCCCCTATTTCATGTGCACTTAATTTCCTATTAATGTACGTAATGTTAATGCCAATCGAGAAAAAAATTGAAAAAATCAACATGCAACTGACCGTATGCAGTAACAACGTATAAAAAGCTCGTAAAGGTTTTACAAACTTGCCTCCCCGTCCAACACGCGGTGTATGTTTACGAGTGATTTTACAAGCTAAAAATAAGCAATATTTCTGCTACCGGCGTCCAGTGACTGAGTTCGCAAGCTCCTAGGAAGCCACAAATCTTACTTAGCTTGTCGTAAGGATCCTTTCAAATAGACCGATAAAATAGGACTTCAGCAGATGTGAACAAAGGCTAACTTTAAATTTGAACTGTTTTGTGACGGTGCTCAGGCTTCCTCCTGCCATAAAACAAATGAAATATAAAAATAGACTTTATTGTAATGTGCTAAAGTTGTATTTTATGTACGATTAAAACCTATTCTATATGAAAGGACACTAAGATGTTGGAGACATCAAATAATGTTTGTCTCAATGCAATTATGAAGGATTATTTCATACTTTTCTTGGCAGAAATCGGCGGAACAACCGGCGGGTTCGTCTACAACTCGTGGCGTATATTCCTATTGGTGATGTCGCTGCCATCTTTCGTCGTGGCCGCTCTGCTCTTCCTCTTGCCAGAATCGCCAAAATTCCTGATAACTACCGGCAGACACGAGGACGCGTTGGAAGTGTTCCGCGGTATTTACATGATGAACACCGGTCGCAGTAAAGAAGAATACCCGGTCAAGCAGCTGCTAGTGGACGAACCCATGCACACCAAGCCCGAGAAGCACATAGAAGCGAAGGAGCCGAAGTCCAAAATGCGAAGGATGTTCAGCGACATCATCGAACACAGCAAGCAGCTCTTCGTGCCGCCTATCCTCAAATTCACCACGATCTCCATCACTATTAATTTCACATTCCATATTGGGTAAGTTCACACTTCCTGAGACGTTTCATGATTTAGTTCGATACTACAAAACACAAGCTGTTATAATGATTACGATTAACTTGGTAGATATAAATTCACCCATACAGACCTAACGCGCTTTTCTTCCATGATATGAAGCACGGCAGTCTGTAATTACGGAGCCATTTAGCACTGGATATCCTCTGCTATCGTCGTAGCGTGATGGTCCAACAATAAGGTGTTTCGCCCGCGGCAGGTACTACGGGCTGATGATGTGGTTCCCCGAGATGTTCAACCGCTTCGACGAGTGGTCGCGCACGCACGCGGGCGCGCCGGCAGACATCTGCCAGGTGACGGCGTACGTGACGCGCGCCGGCACGCACTCGGCGGCAGCGCGCTGCGACGCGCACATCCACTCCGACGTGTTCATGGAGTCGCTCATCACCGTGGCCGCCGCCATCCCCTCCAACATCTTCGCCGTGCTCGGCATGGACAGGCTCGGCAGGAAGTTCTTCTTGGGTGAGTTGGCATTGCGTGATGTTTTTAGAAATCATCGTTCCGTTCTAACAAGACATTCATGATCGCCCTCCACCGTCGGAATGTTAAACTTATTGGAAGCTTCTAGGAATCGTTGATTCTATTACAATGAGAGAAGGATTAAACTGATATAAAATGAACTAAATCAAATAAATCGATCTAAAGCAGTAACATACCAAGGTTGCAGAGTAACGCTACTTTGTAGTTATCCCTACTGTTGCAACTTTGGTGCGTAATAAGGTACTCTGTAACGGTTAACAGTGAACCAATATCTTATTAAAACGAGTAGATATTTTATAACGACGCTGATGTTGATTTTATCTGCCTTCTGTTAACAGCACGAGGTTAGACGATAGTAGTGCCAACTGGTCTATAGTGCTACCGCCTATTCAATAATAACGGTGCAGCTGCCCAAAACAATAGACGCTCGAAAGAGGATTCCAGCTCGACCCTGTCGCCGTTCTAAAGTTGAACTCTACATTGTCGTTGTTCTAAAGTTGAACTCTACATTGTCGTTGTTTTAAAGTTGATCTCTACATTGTCGTTGTTCTAAAGTTGAACTCTACATTGTCGTTGTTTTAAAGTTGATCTCTACATTATCGCTATTCTAAAGTTTAACTACATTGTCGTTGTTCTAAAGTTGAACTTTTCATTGTCGTTGTTCTGAAGTTTAACTCTATGTTGTCGTACAGTTAACACTCCGTACGCAATATATAAACAAACACAATAATAAAGGGGTTCTTAAATAATTTCATAAAAAGATATTTGCGATAACGTAACCATTCAGCAGATTTTAATTTCATGTTTTTTATTAATCTAATCTAACCATCCAGATAAAAGCTTGAAGCCTCCATGCGTTTTCAGATTGCACACGATTTGTTAAGCCACTTCTCATACGGATTTTTGCTACAAAAGACTAGCATGGACGTATCTATTACCGTTGAGATACATTTTCATGTTTTATTTGTATTAAAACGTGTCTAATTTATAAAAGCCTTGATGCATGCCAAAATTATATACGCATCGTTTCCTGTCGTGTAAAAATGGAACTTGAGGAAATCGTCGTCACTTCCTTATATGAAATTAGTGATAATTTCGTTATTGTTGCAGTTGTTTTTAGAACATATTATTTGAACCTTGACATATAGATATTTATAAAGTTGACACTATTTTGTAGCTAAATCATGTGCTTTTGCTATCAAACGATATATTGATTTTTATATAGGCACACAATTCAGCTATTGTGGTACGCTTGCCAGGGGTAGATGTTTTTAACATAACATCACGCCTGTATGTCTTCGAAGGGTTACGTAAAAGATTATAGTAGTACCTACTCTTACGTTTCATCTGTTATGCAATACGTCCCAAGGAATAGGGGGTGTGTCTATTGCCATGTATCGGTTACAAATCCAGACTGCGAGCTACTACTGGGAATTTTAAGTTAAAAATACCCAATAATACTTTATCTGATCCGGGTATTGAACCTAGGAACTTTTGATCGATAGTCGCGATTGCAATCAGCGTTGCGATTTAATAATAATATTTTTATTTGCAGTATTCGCAACGTTCTCGGCGGGGCTGTGCTCGGCTGCCATGTACTTCGTGTACAACAAGACGAACAACCTCATCGTGAGCGCCATCTTCAGCTCCGTCATCTCGTGCGGCAACGCGTCCCTCGACTGCCTCATCACGGAAGTGTTCCCAACCAACTTGAGGTAATTAACCAATGAGATATATCAATAATTCAATGGACTCGTAAAGGTTTTTACAAGAACGGTGAGACGATTTTAAACAGCAATCGATTTTAATGTATCGACAAAGTTGGTTGTAAGACGGTGCCTCAATAATATATATGCTTTTTCTTAAAATAAATACTGAATTTTATGATGCAAAAAATATTTAAAATACAAATTTCAGTAGAACACTAAGTAGCAAATTGTTACCAGTTTGGCCCAAATCACAACACAAAGTGAATTAAAAGACAGTCATAGAATACTACTAAACGTAACATCACGCCTGTGACTTGCAGGGCGACGGGCGTGGCGGTGTCCATGGTGGCGGCGCGCCTGGGCGGCATCATCGGCAACGTGGTGATCGCGGCGCTGCTGGACAGCTACTGCCCCGCGCCCACCTTCATCGTGGCCGCGCTGCTCGCCGGCGGCGGCCTCATGTGCCTGTTCCTGCCCAACACCACCCGCCAGGCCTTGCAGTAGCCTCCACCGGCGCCTTCGCACACCCACGTCGCCTTGGACCCTTGGAAGAAGTTTCATACGTCGACAGATTCCACGGCTTTTCTAGAGTTACCAGCGCGCCGGGTTCCGTGTTACCGACTCGGGAAAGTGCCTGCAACCTACCTCCATAATGCTATTTGCTCTGCAGAAATGCATACTGATTAAATTCGAATGAGGTTGTCGATATGATTTTATACATTAAATAACTCGCAATGAGTCCTGCGACCGTCACTTCCAGTGTTTATTGTTTATTGACACGAGATTATTTGTGCGCAACCGTTACTGTTGAAAGACCAATATTTTCAAAGTACATCATGTTTTTATAAATGCTAATATCGGCCCCTGAGAGCTCTAGAAACCCAATGTGTGACGGACAGTCTAAAACCGAACGTTATACATACTCACGGGGTAGGCAGAGAGCACCGAGTTCCAAATATGTCTATCCTTAGACCTGACATGTTTTTCTACATTCATCATCCCTCCGAATGTTATGCATTAAAAGTATGCGTTTTTACTCTAACTGCAAAAACAATTTCAGCTAGAGCAATTGTACAAATGGTAAAACTGTTCCGATGTACAATTGACAAGTCTGTCGATGTACAATAGCCGAAGGCGTTCCTCTTGCTACTGCATCCTGTCACGTGATAATTTCATTAAAATCATCGAAACGAGTAGGCAACTACTGCTGTGTAGATAATTTGTTCATATTTGTACAATAATTTTATATTAATTTAGACGCTTGTAATCTATGGGTAGAAGTACAGAGATGATATTCCTAACGAAGTGACTCTGGTAGTTTGTTCTAACTGTGACTATTGTATTCAAAAATCGCACCGAAGATTCATATTTTTATGGAAGTATTATTATATAGGTTAAGTATCAGTAATTTTAATATCATTGTTACATTCAACTGTATTTACATTTATAACGAATTTAAATATTGTTACCGTAGTTTGTATTTATGTAGTGGATAAAGCATAACGCAACGTGAGATGATGGTTCATATCGAAATTTTGTTACTTGATCTTTGGAAATTAAAAAAAAACTAATGTCTTATTTGTTAACACGAAATAAAGGTTATACCATTTGAAGCAATATCCCGCATTTTTAATTTGTTAAATCCAATGCCAAGAATAAATTCGAAATAAAAAGTAAGATTGAATAAATTGTATTTATTGAAACTTTTAACTACACAAAAGTTATTATTACTAAAGACTCCATTCTCGTAGTGTTTTATAGATCTAAATGTTGACATAGATCACTCAAAGAAAACCAATACATGTGCCTTGGACAAACGTAAGTTAATTTCACAAATATTGTACTTAATAGTAAACCTACTTCATAATGTAATACACTTCATACAAGTTGTGGTTCACTGAAGCCGCCGCGGCGCGACGTGTCCGGGCACTGGCGCGCACCGCGGTTACATGTATAATTACAATGTATAATTACAATGTACAATTATAATGTACAATTACATGTACAATTCTGTGTAATATTACACATGATACTCATACATTGTAGGGCTGCTAAATTTTATAAAAATATTGGCAATACATCTAAACATTTGATATTTTACAACGCACAATCCATCCTAACCATAATTCAATATTAAATTTACAATCATAGATTCTTAATCACTAAATTTCGTTTATAATATTGTTAAAATCTTATTGTTTTCGCGATTGTTCCAAAACAAACTGGTATTATCACATTGTCCTTGTTTCACACTAAATAATTAATATATTATTATATATACAAAGAGACGTAGTCGCGCACGCTCTCAACGCACCATAGTTCTTCCATAACTGTTTACAGATACAAAGATTTTCTGATGTCCAAAAAAAACATTCAGTGAACATTGCATTAAAGTCAACGCCATTTCGATGCGTAACCGTTAAAACTTAACCTATTGCACGTTTTGTAATATCGTAAATATATAGTTTACAGGTTATCAAGAAATACCTAATAATAATAAATTAATTTCTGTCTCACCGCCATTCGGGATATAAAGTGTTCAGAAGAAAGCCATGTGCTCGAAGCACATGCACAAACCCTATTTAATATCACTCACAGAAAGTTTTAATTTCGGCTGGAGGGGAATCTCCGCGGACATCTCCGAAGTGTCCGAGCCGGACTTCAGGAGCCGCCGCGACCACTGGCTTCCGTCGTCCGTTTCCGTGTCGCGGACATCGATTGACGACGGCGACCCCACGGTAGACTCTGCTGAGGACCCTATCCTGTCCGAAATATCATCCGTCAATATAGGCATTGATTTCCCCACGGACTCCTCTTCGGTGAGCAGCGGCATCGATATCGGACCGGCGACGGACACGTCCACCTCTTCCGTGACACCAAAAGACATTTCCGTGTTCGGCGAAGGTAACAAAGATGTCCCATAGTTATTGCCGCTTAAAGGGTCCGTTGTTTTGAGAGCTATTCTCGGATCTGTGACTGTGATGGGTAATTCCAAGGAAGTCGGAACCGTGTGCGGGGTGACGCCGATGACCGCCAGTCCGTCCTCCAAGTTCGATGGCACAGCAGGTTCAGAGTCCACTTTGGTCGGTACCTCCACCGGTGTCATGATGGGCTGGTTCAACGTTGAGCTCGTCTCGGATACGCGGCAGTGGACAGACACGTTCGCGTTTAAGTCACGAAAATCTGGTGCTTCATCTCTCACAGTGTCCCCGTGAAACACGTCGCTGTTTGCGAGAGCCGCTTCCAGAATGTCTCTGCGCTCTGGCTGCGGCACGTGCGCCGGGAGGGCCTCCGGCATTGGAACTAGTTGGTTATTTTCCAACACTAAGGGACGGTTGTCGATTGGGGTAAAGGTGCCGTTGTCTTCTACGCAAAGGTAAAATGTTCCGGGCGGTCCTCCAAAGTGTTCTCCTGGTACTGCCAAGAGCTGCCCGTCGGATAAACCAGGTGGAGGTGCGGGCTGTTCAGGCTGCACCGACGCAGGTTCAGTCTGACGGACGATAGCAGTGGAGGGCAGTAGTTCCTCGAAGTTGTCCAAATTTGAATACGACGACGCGGCGGCGGTAGAAGTTGTACTTAAAGTAGGCGGAATAATACTAGGCGTATTCGTATTGGAAATAGGACACAGAGCCGGCACTGGTGTTGGTGCTGGTGCTATTGGTATTTCTTGTTTAATTTTTTTTATTGGGGTCGGAGACTCTACGGCTTGCTTTCTTATCCTAGGCTTCTGAATGTTCGATACTAATGTCTCGCTAGGAGAAATGTTTATCGTTTTCTGCAACATTATTTTGTTTTCGCGCGGCGGACCCGGCATCGGCTTTTGTATAATTTGACCAGTTCGCTGCAAATGTTCAAATTGGGCAGCGGTTAACTGCATCATAGCACCACATTTTTGTTGGAAGAATATTAATGGCTCCGAACTGTTCTTTTGAATGGTTTTTATGAGCTTTTTAGGCTCATTTGAGATTATTCGTTTTGGAGCCGGCCTTATCTCCGGCATAGGCGCTATATTGTGCGCGGTGGTAGCAACACGTCCGCCGACAATTAATTGCCCTTTAGACGTGATTATAGCGCTTTTTTGTTTTGGTACAATCCTCGTCGTATTCTTTGCAGCGGCTACATTTGTCACTAATGTTTTATTAGCGTTGGCAGCGTTCGCTGGTATTCTATGACTAACCGTTTTTAACTGTGATACGTTAGGTTGTTGTTTGTTAGGAAATAGTATTTTCTCATGTTCTGGTTTTAAAAGTATTCTTGACTGTGCTCCCTGAGCGTTAGTAATAATCATGACCGTATTACCAGACGAAGTGCCGTCGGAAGGTGTTGGGACGATTTTCGTGGACACTTGTTTGTTGTCGGTAATGTGTAAGGGCGAATCTGTACCTTTGCCAACGAGCATATGTGCTTTTCCTGTTTGGGGATCGATGACGATTTTCTGTGTCCTCGCCTGCCGAGGGGCCGTCGTGGGTACAAGGATAAACTTTTCTGTCCTGCCAGTATTTTGAGAAATCGGTTGTATTAATGAGGCTTGTGGCTTTATTTCTTTGACAGATGGTTCTGATGCCTGCTTCGTCATAATAATTTTTTGTTTGGCACCCGTCTTGTCAACCAATAGCATTTTTGTTCCCCGCAACTTGGATGACTTGGACAGGATGTTTGGTGTGGTGGTGACTTTATTAATTTCACTTATAGGGTTCATAATTAACGTCTTGAATTCTTGTTTCGGGGAACTCTGTAGCGTCGGACTGATAGAAATTTTCTCATTTTCAATCACAGGTTGTTTGGGTTTGATAATTTTTTGTGGATTCGACGAATTTGTTAGTAGATTTCCATCTGACATTACGATAGGCATTTTTTCAATGCTCTCAGGCGTTAAAATGTCGTCAGACAACACTATGGGCATAGAATTTATATCGAACATCGTTTCATCTGTACTAGGTGGATCGTGAACGACTTTGGCTGCATCTCTAGATGACACTAGTGATGGCTGAGGCCTCATTTTCTGCAACTTAGCTGGCCCTTTTGCTATTTTTCTAATTTTTTGTTGTATTACAATGGTATTCGGATCCGACGGTGCCTCGCTAGCTGTTTTAATGGTGTAAGTCTGAACTGAAGATCCATCTTGGGGGGTATTATTACTGCGGGAAAGTATTATTTTATCGGCCGTTGCCACTTCTGATACATTGTTAAGCAAGTTTTTATGCGGTGTGTTTGATCGTCGGATAATAATTTTCTGTTTCTGCGAATGTGACTTAGTCGGTATACCAGATTTGCCAACGTCGAAGTTTAAAATTTTTTCTTTGCCTGGAACGATAACCTGTTTAGTTATTATGTTAGGGATCGGTGATTTAGGCAAACATGGCTCTTCTAGAATCTTTAATAGTTTAGGAGAGGACGTTTCAAAAGAAACAGGTTTACAATTCGACGTTTCCTTAATTTTGTCTGTGACTAACAATAACGGCTTTTGTTCTAATACGGTTTTATTAAGAATGAGTTCGTGATCCTTGACAGATTTATATGTAAGCGGTTTAGTTTTATCTTTTTTACTAGTGGTTTTAACTTCACCTAGGGCCATATTATGTTCTATTGATTCGGACATCTGAACTAAGGATTGAGCTGCATTGAGATTTTCGCTTTTTTCGTGTTCTGTTTCGAAGCGAGCAGCAATATTTTCTGAGTTTGTTATGTGGGTGGATGAAGAAACTTCCAAATCTTGTGCACGAGTTTCGTGTGTCTCTTTTTTATTTTCTAGAATGACACTATTATTTGATATAGATGATTGTTCCTGAAGTTGCTTGCTAGCTACTGGTACATTTTCTTGTTGCTCGGGACTTTTATTCTGAATAGTCGTCGAAGGCAAATTGATAAGTGTTTCTGCTATAACAAGGTCTGATTCTGATGGAAGATTTTCAGGGAGTATATTTTCGGAGGCAACTTTTTCTTTGCTATCTAATTTAACGTCATTATTCTGACTTTGCTCATTTTGTGTGGTAATTTCCTCAGAATGTATAACCAAACTTACGTTTGTTGGTGAATCATTATTCTTATTATCTTCAATGTTTTCTTCGAGCAATTCATCACGATCTTTATCGTCATCCACATTTGTTTCCATATCTAGTTTTATATTAAAATTATTTTTATCACCGCTCTCAACAAAACCGTTAATGTTTTTAGGTGATTCAATATCCTTATTATCATCCTCGAACAAATCCTCGGGTAGAACATTACTGATAATTTTAGTGACTCTATCAGTCTCTCGAGAAACACTTAACAGAGCGTCGACAGCTGACGCTGTAGATTCATTCAACAAGGTCTTGGCTTCTTGTTGATTTAATTGCGGAGATACCGCTGGTGCAGCTGTATCTGTTGTAATTTTAATTTCAAGTGAATTTACATTACATGATTCTTTATCATCTACGTTCATGGTATCCTCACACAACGTTTCTTTATCTTTAATAGGTTCTTGTTCATGAAGATTATTGGTGAGTTTCTTGCTATCATTTGTTTCAGGTGACAAATATTCTAAGGGTTTCTGTTCTAATACATCCTTTATTACTCTAGGCGACTCGACTTCTGGTAAATATTCTGTCATTTCAGTTTTTTCAATGATATCTGTATTTTGTGAGTCTCCTTTATTTTCAATAGACTGCATTTCTGATTTCTGGATATCATTTTTGATCTGTATGTCTTTTTCACAACCAGGTTCTAATGTACTTTTAACTTCCATATTTAAGAGTCCATAATATGAATTAGACTCTTTTGGAGAAAAACATTTTCGCGAATGATCTAATGTCACTTGAACCTCAACAATATCTTCTTGGGTATCTTGCATTGTTTGTTCCATGAAATTATCATTTTCTTGTGAATTTTCCATCGTGACCTGTTCATTTTGCATATTAGTATCTATGCGTTCTGGTACAGTACCAGGGACCAGGGTGGGTGCAAGAGAACTGTTTGTAAAATATTCATCTTGTAATATATCTACCGACATTTTCTCTTTTTCCCGCATTTGTGCAGCTTCAGCCTTCATTTTTTTCAACTGAATTTTTGGTGCCAAACGAGCTACTTTGACGGGTTCACCAATTGGAGGAGAATTCCTAGTTTCAGGTGACAATATTTCAGATCCATTAATATCTTCAGACATATCCATTCTTTCAGCATTCAATTGCTCTGCTACATATTTTCCAATTGCATCTTGACTTCTAGAATGGCGACTTCGAAAAAATGTTTTAGTCTTAAAAATGGTTTTAGGAGGTTGAGTATCTGTGGGAACTTTATTTTCTGGCGAGTTGTTAACCTCTGTTATTAACTCTGTTTTTTTATCTGGGGATTTCACAATCGAAGGCTCGGGAAAATTTTCCTCCACTTTCAATGGTTCCGGAGCTATAGGTAACTCTGGAACAGTTGTCTTGTTGAGAAGTTCAGCAACTTCTTTTGCTACTTCGTCATCATCTAAACTAATACTCTTTGTATCTTCTTTTCGTGGATTCTTGACACGTGGTATTTTCCTTCCGATGTCCGCTTCTTCTGGCCAGTCCTCATCCTCACAAAATTCGTATTTAGAATCACTAGATGTTTCTGGTTTCTCGGAAACTGGAAAATCTTCAGAATTTTTGGACAGAAGAGTTGGAAGTTCGAGAGGAACCTGTGCTTCCGGCAGCTCTGCTGGCTCAGCAACAGCTGGAGATTCAGCTGGTTCCGCCACCTCTGGTGATCTAGTTATAACCACTACGGCTGATTCATCATTTGAATCTTCATCAATATCCCAATCTGCTAGAAGACTGATTTTTATTTCCTCATCAGTCTTTGTCTTTTTCACCTCAATGACGGGTTTATCTTCCGCTACGCGTTTGTGACTTACAGATTTTTTAGTTGTTTTATCTATATTCTCTGGCCGTGATTTGCTGGACTTTGGTGTCTTTGTTGTGTTGGAGGACGATTTTGAAGTTTTTGTTATCTTTTTCCTTACTGGGGAAGGTGTATATGGCATAAATGTAACACTGTGTGTTTTATTATGAAGGATTAAGACATTTAAACGTGTTGTAGTAAATGCACAAGCATGACAGGAATATAACCCAGTATTTGACTTTTGCTGCATGCTTGGTGGTGTAGATACAGGCTGTTCTGAATTCACTTTACTTTCTTCTGTAGGTTCGGAACCTTCACGGCTTGTAGACGGGGTTGATGCATTTTCCGATGACCCAACTTGTAAAGGAGTAGTCGGTGAGCCTTGCAATAGTATATGCACTTTATAGTTGGGCTTGTCAACATTTATCTGTAATTAAAGAACAAAGTTTAAAATTAATACTTACTTTTTCTAAGTCATTCCTAATTGAAAAATAAAATACTTTCAGAAAGAACACAATAATCTTTATTAAATTGACATACCTTTCTGGCATTATGCACTTTGAGTGAATCTGAGAGTTTTCCTCTGCCACTGTTTCCTGAAAAAATTATATTTCAATGCATAAATAAATATATGCGATTTGAATTTTAATATGTTGCTAGAAAATAATGACATTTTATTTCATGATCATCATTTCATCATCCCCACCCTATTGCAGTCCACTGCTAGGCAAAGACCTCCCCTGAAGCATTATGCCCATAATTCCATAATGCTCTTAACATTTATTCTTACTCTTAATCTTAATCAACATTTCATAAATACCTAGGTTATTTAAATTCAAGTTAAGAAATTAAGTCTTCAGCGGAGTTGCTGAAGACTTAATTTCTTAGAGTAAAAAGGTCATCCCATTTTTCATGTTTGTTGCATGTTAACAAGATTCATGGTTACAAGTTTCATTACAGGCCTGAATTTCATATATAGATGTGTCATATTAAGTACCCAATACTATTTGTCTATTACATGTACATTAGTATAGGTGCTTCTGAAAAAAATGTCTAGTGTAACTGTTTTAGGGGTAGAATATGGTTTTATTTCAGAAATAAACCTGTGCTAGTATGGTTGTTGGTTGCAAGAGAGGTCTTAACTTAAACTCCCAGTTCAGGTACTAAAGATTAGAAAAATCTTAGGCTTAATTAAAATTTTTAGTAGTAACTCAAGGGTCTGGTGGATTTGGGCCTGATGTATGGCAATTGGCTCACCCCATATTCATGGTAACAATGCATAGCAGCCAGACGCCAATACACCAGGCAACGACGGCGGCGTCCCTGCAACGAATCGGAAGAAGGGCGC
>DVPD01000258.1:0-12570 GCA_018237605.1 Apyrrothrix (Melanopyge) sp. n. Burns01
CTACACTCTTCTCCCTCTTCGGGGATTACAGGCGTGATGTTACGTTTTTTAAGCTTTTAAGCAATGGCTTATAGATACACGTCATTTCAAGGTATCACATTACGCCACGCCATGACTCGGTATCACATCACCCGTTTGTCACAGTTAACTCCTGGACATAGGCGTCACCTGTAGGGGTTTTTGTTCATAATTCCCAAGCTGAGTGTGTGGATAGGCGATCGCAGGTCACAGCTCTTCGCACCGCCTACGCTATATTTCTATTATACTGGACGCAGGTACTAAAAGTTACCGCCGGTGGTTGACAATGTAGGTATTATTGGCTTTTCTACTGTTACGATAGAAATAAAAACCATACCTGGTCATGAATTTATTTCCCTACAAAGTTATTAATGATATAGTTAAAAATAAAATAAAGAAGAATTTTAGCGGAGAATAATAGGATACCGTTTTTCCAGAAAACAAAAATCACCGTTCAAAAATTCCGATAACGCACGATACATGGCATTATGCGCAATATTTGCATATAAAATAACACGAAAGTTAATGACACCCATGTGCATAATATTAAATAGCGAGTAAGTTATGTTTCAAGATTTTTACGTAATACTTTGGTATATTCGTTTAGTCTCCAATAAAACAATAGAGGAATTTGTCGTACCTACCTACGTACACGCTAGCGAAACTCGTTATATACATATAGACAATAAGTCTCTTACTACTGAATGTGTATTTCAGATTAAAAAATACATGCCAAGTCGTAAGCGATGAAATCGAAAATATCATTCGAAATGAAAAAACTGACAAACGGATTAATAAAGAGGATAAAATACTGGCTGAAATGTCAGAGAAGGTGAAGAAATTAACTGGCAATTAATTATATTAATTTTAAGACTTTCGTTTTTTCATGTTTATATATTTTTGAATAATATAACAACTTATTGCTTACTTTAAGGTTACGATTTGGATTGCTGGTATTCTTGAAGAAACAACGTACCGAGAGTTGTTGGAACAACTTCACGGTAACTAATCGGCAATTATGAACTATGGTCTTAAATATACAGACTTACAATTTTAACTTGTACCTATGTTTTACAGAATTGGAGGAAGAAGAAGGTCCCGTGTTGGATTTAATTGATGATTTACTCGATAATCTTCAGGTATTTTATGCTAAATTTAGAAATACTTAGTTCTAAACTTGTTAGAAGTTGAAGTATAATAGCGGTTTATTCTGTTGCCTGTCATAGATCTCCAGCGAATCGACTAGTTCAACGGAGTTCGAAGCCGAGAGTGACTTAGACAATGCTGTCAGTAAATTATCTTCTACAGAAGACAATTCCGTTGTTACTGATAATAGTGAGGACGATAAAAAGACATCCGCAAATCTTGATGAAATGGGAACCGTAATAAACGAGGAAATCAATTCCGAAAATGACATAAACGGTACAATAGATATGAAAGATCACTTGAAGCGTTTGTTGGAAGAAACAATTGATTGTATATTCCACGATACAAGTGGTCTCGAAATAAATGATAATGGTCTGATAGCTGCTAGTGCTAAAACGTATCTCCCATTAAACATTGAAAATATCAGTCATGACTCGCTAAACGTTGAGATAAATACTGACTATTTTTCACCCGCTGTAGAAGAAAATGACAATATTGATAGGATTTCTTTGTTAGATAAAATATTGGATAATAATGAGATTATCGATAAAACCAATGAAAATCCAGCCCAACCTGATTCGACCGCTGTAGATATTCAAGAGCAACTAAAGGCCACTGAATTACAAAATGAAGCAGTTACAGGTGAAGAGACGGGTGATCTTGAAGACGTTGACGAAGTAATTAAAAAAGTAAAAAACATTGAAACTACCAGTCATGACTCTCTAAAAATTGAGATAAATAATAACTATATTTCACCCACTGTAGACGAAAATGAGAATATTGATAGGATTTCTATCTTAGATAAAATATTAGATAATAAAGAGACTATCGATAAAATTAATGAAAACGCAGTCCATCCTGATTCAACCACCGAAGATATTCAGGAGCAACCAAACGACACAGAATTACAAAATGAAGCAGTCACAGTTGAAGAGACGGGTGATCTTGAAGACCTTGACGAAGTAATTAAAAAAGTAAAATTTTCTGATACAAATATTGGTAATAAAATACTACTGTTTTTACGTCCAATGTTCAAAGGCAATTGGACGTGCCGAAAACTTTTACTTACTATAATAATTTGTTTTATTTAATTTGCAGACGTTAAGCAATACAAAGCAAGAATAATTAAGTACGTAATATTTTTCACTAGTTAACAAACATGTCGTTACATAAACTATATTTGCAATGTCTGTATCTTGTACAACAGATATACCTCTGAACTAAAATCGGATTATAAAGAGCCAGGTTGGACACCATCATATGAAAATATTTCATTGCGGTATAATGTTGCTCCACCAAATCAAAACTTGTTAAGTGAGTTTCTAAACTTAATTTCTTTATTACCAACGTGCAATATTATAACGACTTAACATCACGCTTGCAATCCCCGAAGAGGTAAGCAGAAGGCTATATACAGCAGCACAGTATATACCACGTTCCACCGGTTACGTTTACGGAATGGAATATTAGAATCAATTATGGAATAGGTGGTGAGTCTATTGTACATCGGGCACAATTTCTGACTCCGAGCCACTACTAGAAAATTTAAGTCAGAAACATCCAACAGTATCCGACCCGGGATTTGAACCCAGATCTCTCGATCAGCAGTCGCGCTCACAATTAACACGAGCAGCGAGACAGTACAATATTATGTTTATGTTAAATCACATAGTATTAATTAAAATATTACGTTAAATCATATGGTATTGATTAAAATTTTATGCATTTGTGTAGGTTTTCTTGATGAAACATGGCCTGAAGATTTTCTAACTCCATTGCTTAAAGCAACTGAAAGTGTTAGTAAATCGGTGACGTCTTTGGGAAGAATCCCTGAATCTGACGAACGTAGCGAAATTTCCTATGATAAGAACTCAGTTGATCTAATCGAACCAGCCGAATGCGTGGAAGGACTAATACAGACGGTCGACAAAGGACTCGTACAAAATGCTAAAGAAAACCCTTATTTAAAAATAATAAATCACGAATTTACTGAGGAAACGTTTATTAAAGATGTACAACAGGACAGTGTAGTAAATGCATCTTCAGGCATAACTATAGTAAAAGATGAACATCTACTTGAAATCCACCCATCAGACGAAAATATGCAGTTGGACTTACAAGAAATTAGACATGATTTTGAAGATTTGGAAATTATCAAATGTGACACTTCTGCACAATTCACACAGATATCACCTCCAAATGAAACAACTATAGATATACAAAAAGAAAATGGCGATCATATTAATGCCGATATCGCACCTATAACAGTAAACAGAAAAGTTCAAACCGATCGTTGTCTAAAAACTTTTAAAACGGGTAAGAAAACAATTCTAACAATGAAACGGGACCAACTTTAGGCATTTCCATGGTCGCATAGTCAATTTTATATGTAATAATGCTAGCAATACTTAGTTTCTATAATCTTATGCAGCTTACGAGGGCTAAGATATGCTTTTATTGATATGTTACTGAAACTAATTTCAGATGACATTTATGATCAAATTGATGTCCGAAAATGGTGCCAGGGTTTAGACAATATAACCATAAATTTGGAATTGTGGCTATCGTGGATTCAAAACGTTTGTTTAAAAGTAATAATTTTAAAACAAGAAGGTACAAAATATTTTACATGGGTATATTTCATTATTTTATAATGTAACATAATATAGCGTCAAGCCTGGATTACCCCGAAGGGGTAGACAGAAGAGAATAGTCCCCCCACTCCGACATCTCACCAGTAAAGTTACGTCATACCATGCAATAAGGGATTGACCTATTGCCATACACAGACGCAACTCCAGAATACATTCTACCATTGAGCATTTCAAGTTGGAAAACCCCAACAATACTTTGCCGTATCCGGGGATCGATTAAGGACCTCTTGATGAGTAGTCGCGCTAGCAACAACTCGACCAACAAAGTAGTCCCATAGTCAGTATTTCAATAACTCAATTCAATAACTGATATTTTTCTAAAACGGGTATTTGTATTTCGCCATCAGAAAACAGTTACAACCATTGTCAATGTTCGAGAGCAAAAGCAAATAAGTGGATCAGATTGAAGAAAAATATAAACTTCGATGTGCAATTATGGACCAAGCTACATAACAATTTAAGTCGTGGATTAAAAAAATATAAAAGACATAATCAGATGAAATACAAGGTACCAAAGATGAATTTATTTGTATTTAGTAAAACATTGATAGTAATTCATATCTGTAGCTAACCCAAATGAATTTTAGCAGCAGTGAGTGAGCGTTCAGGCTCTTCAGTTACTTAAGTCATTATGTTACTGGACTGTAACAGCATGATTAAAAACACATGTGCCTCGTACTCTTATCACATACCTATTGTAATATAGAATAATGAACCCCTCTATAAGTTCATTAGTGCATGAATAATATCCCGAACTTTATATACCTTCCATCTGTGATTGGTAAAGATTTAGAAGTATGTGTAGAATATGGCTGCTGAGGTGGTTAGCCCAATAAAGTTGTGAAAAATAACTATTTGAGCAAAAAAATATCTAGACACCATACTCTGAACTGAACCGTATATACCATTTTACAATGGTTCTGTGACCTGATATTAAACAATATATTTACAATCACAAAATCTTGTTTCAGGCACGCTCGTTTGAGGCAAATGGAAAAATATATTGTAGTTGTAAATGTGACCAAAACTTTGAAAACAATGTATTGTGGTCACAAATGTTAATTGACCTGAACAAACAATAGGAAAGTGGGATCTTGTTTAAAAAATAAATAAATAAAATGAAGTCGCAATAAACCAATACACATTGAATCAATACAGATTTTATTATTTACACAATATTATGATCACATTTTGGTCTTGTCATGTTACTTAAAATGTACATTGACTTGATTAAAGTCATACTTTCTTACATAGGAATCTCTACAGGCAGTGAATATCCATTTGCCATTAAATGATAGATCCCTGATGCCATCACAATCTGGACCTGTTAACTGTACTCGAATATTTTCGAATGCTTCTTGTAATGATATCACAGTACAGTTGCCGTCTTGCCTGCCAATTAAGTACATTTGATTGGACAATGCTGCTATACTTAACACTGGATTTGCTGATTCATGTATTTCCTTTAATATGGTTCCATCATGCATACTCAAGTATATTATCTGTAAAAAACAATGAAGAAAAATATTATTTTTTAATTTACAAAAAGCATAGCAAATCTTGTTTAAATAAAGTTAGTATTGGAATATCTTAAAGCTTATAAACCTTGTCTGAGGATTTTAGGTCGGATTATATATGTACTTCTAGTAGTGGCTCAGAGTATTTATTCATGCCCGGTGTATGGCTATAAACTCACCACCTATTCCATAATAGGAGGTAAACTGATGGAGCATAAGAGTGTACTACGTTCGTCCGCCTACCTCGTTGGGGATTACAGGTGTATAAATTACTTTCGAGAATCTTCAGCAAATCGGTTGATGACGTCTTTTGTAAATCAATCGCCCATCTATTAACAAGTTTTCTATGAGCACTTCGCCAGCGCGCTGCCGCCGCCAGCTAGATTCGATAATCTTTGACTTAAAGGCATCGGTAGCGCAGCTTACAATGTTAGTGCTTACTTGCTGTACATTTTTTTCAGCAGTTGACACATAATATTGCTATTTGAAATACATTGTAAAGTAGGAATTATTATCAACAATAGATAAGAAAGCACAAAGTACAGAAAAAGCATCTGCTGCCCCCATTTGGATAGAGGTCCATGTATCCTTTATCAAACTATGCAAACACAGAGGTACTTAATAAGTGTATTAAGACATCTCTCATATGAGAGCAAGGACGAGACCATATGTCTGCTATCCCAACCAAATGTATATCATAAAATTTCATAACTCACTTTTCCATTACTGCATCCCACAATCACAATATGTTCAATGATAGTACAAGCATTGCAAGGTGAATGTAGTTGTTTTTGCCAAAGTTCTTCTCTCTTGGCCACATGCGTGCAAATGACAGATCCACTCTCACAGCCCACTAGCAGCAGTTTATTTCCAGTGCCCACCTAAACAGATATTCAATAGAAATTGAGTATTGATAAATTCAAAAAACTAAATATATAATATATTAATGAAGTTTTACATACATTCAATTAGATACAGATATACACACCTTATTACATTGATAGGAGCTCATAAAGAAGGACCTTGAATAGATCTAAAACTAGTCATGCTAAGTTGAAAAAAAAAACTGCATGTTGTTTAATGTGGTGCATAATTATTCATGTATTATTATAGATACAAAGAGTTAAATAATAGGTCAGATACAAATAAATGTACTTTGAGTACATATACATACTTTAGAATTGATACATACAAATTGCAGCTAAAAGATAGTTATTGATATGCTATCTCATTCCAGCAAACTTACCTCTCTTTCATTTTCTACTTCCACTTCTTCTGTCATTGCACTTAAAGCGCAACAATTTATCGGACCACAACCCTCTAAGATGTTATCTAAGCAGTTCGATTCTCCTACATCCCACAGTTTGGCTGATCCATCTCTGAATAAAATGCAAACAATTTGTATGTAAATAAATGTAGGCATAAAATTTAGTGAGTGTTCAAAAAATTCTGATATATAAAATGCTAAGAACATATCAGCCTAGGTGATAGGTGTTAGGTGATAGGTCTGGCTATAACAAATGATCACAGGCTTAAGGGTATCATTTTAAAATTTTTCTGAATGCAATATTCTGAAAGGTCTATTCACTAAGAAATTTTATTTATTTATTTTCTTAAAACATGTTTGAAAATATGAAAGAGCCTAAATTGCTAAGCCTTTATGTACATATGCACTTATTCACACCAAAGCAGCTTGATGAAATATTTTCTGAGTCCAATAGTGGGACACAATTGTACTGCAGGTCTATATTATCAGTGAAACTGTACAAGATATGTAAGGTGTAGCTGTACCTTGTTGACTTATGTTTAAGCTCTCAGATTTCTGTTATTTTTTGGTTTTATCAATGAAACACTCACTTGCTAACTGTAATGACATTTCTGCCCTTCTCAATTATGCATATATCTGCTACAGACATTTTGTGACCTATCAATGTGACAGGGTTTATGCCAGATTTGGCTGACCATATTCTAGAAGATCCATCAGCACCAGCGGATACCACCACTATGCCTGAGGGGAAGAATCTACATTTGTACACTGGACCTCCATGACCCTTAAGATCCAATAGTTGTTCATCTGAAAAAAATAGTATATGAAAAAGTTAAACAGATATCAGTTCAATTCTTAACACTAATAATATATGCAAGTACATATATAAATTTGAATAACTGGAAAATTTATATCTTGGTCTGAAGGGTGTAGTTGCCATTCCATATACTCGAGGCAACTCTGACCTACTTTCATTAGGACAGTTAGAGGTATGACCTAATTCTACTAGAATATTGGAAACTAACATTAACCAGACATACTTATTGGACCGATGAATAAAATCATTCCTCTTTCAACAGCAATTCTGAAAATTTTATTATCTTATTAACAGCTATTCCAAGAGACTTCAGGTTCAAGGTCAGTTACAGAAATTCACGTGGAGCAGTGGGCAGTGATAATTATAGCTTACACATTGGGTACTTTTTGACTTAAAAATAATTCAAACTAATCAGTCTCATCTTTCCTACACATGTACAAAAACTGCTCACTCCAACATAAATATACCTGATAAATTATAACTGCTATGGATGTCAACTTACTTGTCCTGCTATCCCATATTAATAGCTTGTCTCCCTCACAGGAAGATACAGCTAATGCACTCTCTGCCGTAGAGACTGATATAACTGCTTTATTATGAATATTATGAGCCTTTGTCGGAGCCACAAAAGCAACTTTCAACCCAGATTCTACATGCTTGACCACAAGACTCAAACTACTGTGCGAAATGTACAGATATTCTTCTGGCAGGTTTACTTTAATTTTGCCATCTGTTTGATTAACAGATGTAGTTAATTTACCGTGATCGCTACTTTTTTGTAAATACTTAGAAGATATCCACGCTTCACAATGCGGCAATCTGTGAATATTTTTTAAATATAAAAACATTTTATATTTGTTTTTATATACGAATTAATAATAAGCAGTTCCATGTTGTGTACCTGATCACATCATTCCAATCACACTGAATTGTGACCACGGGCAGTAATTTAGACATTGTAGATGTACGTAAACTTAAATATTACAATCTTTAACAAAAACTATAAAAATGATGTGTTGGGATAAACTTAATCGTAGCCCAATGCCAACCGCAGGTACGTACTTAAATGTTATTACACATAAAAGCACTACGTTAGATAGGTACAATAGAATTGAAGGCAGTGTTATGTACGTTCTGTACAGTTGAAAGAAGACATTACAACAATGATAAACGATTTTTCGTTAATTGACTGACTGATTACCACAGTGACAGCAGACTATTATCAGAAAAGATATTATTGGTACGTATAGTGACGTTTATAGTGTTACCAAGAGGTCGTACACAATAATATCTGCCAAACGAAAGTTAGTAAGGATAAATAGCCCTGTTTAAGACGGTATCAATAAATTTAATAATTTTATTGTTATTAAAGTAATATATGTATATAAATTAATACATAGGTTTCTATCTTAAACAAGTTTTCTACTAAATTCTAAATAAAGATAATACTTCAAGTAAAATTGAATTAATGTTTTTCAAAATCTTGTAATAACAGATTTTATTGTTCATTGGCATCTGGCAACTATCTTAGTCATAATTCCGTAAGTGACCACCAGTGCTGCCGATTTCTTGAGAATTCCCCGAACTACGGGGAATTCCAACTTAATTTGTGATAGTGTGGGGATTTATTCTGTGCGGAGAAATGTGCTAAATTAAACAAATTAAAGTATCGATACATTATCGAACATTTTATTGTTACAAAGTTATAAGAAATTGTCGATTACATTTATGATAACAGTTATATTTACATCATGTTATACTAGATTTTTTTATTATTGTTTCCAAATCTATTGTTTTTCTTTCATTTCTTATGTAGGAAATTTGTAGAGAATTCGGATTGTTTCTTCCCAAATTTGGGAAACTTCGCCTTGAATTTTGAGGAATGAAAAGAGCAAGTATTGGCAACACTGATGACCACTGGTACTGGGCAACTCTACTATATTTTTTGCAGTGCATGAATGCAGTGAGCAGTCAGTCAGTGGCTATTATTGTTTTGCTAATGTATTTTTGTTTCGGAGAAAAATAAATAAAAGTGTTACCAGCGAATCATACATATAAAAAATCTAGTTGTGACGTCATGTTTTATTAGATTAAAATATTAAAATGCATTTTTCAATTCCTGATCTGCAACAGTTCCGTGACGACAATGGGATCACTTACACGGTATAATAACATTTTTATTTATGTATTAATAGTTAAGATAAGGCTGTTTTATGTTTATTAAGACCCTGAGCTGAAATAAAAGTATATGAGCACATATGAATACTTTAATATAATGATTATAAGACTACAATAAGTGACAGCTGTTCAGTTAATGATTGGTTTTTAAACATGTATTTAATTTTAGGGCTACAACATTTATATTGATGGGGTGTTCCATTGCACTGCCCGGTACAAGCAACTGCTCAGTCTGCACGAGCAGCTCCAAGCGCACCACTCGTACTACAAGTTGCCACAGTTCCCACCCAAGAAATTGTTTCTCACAAGTTCACAGCTTGAAGAGCGAAGAATTTTATTGGAGAAATATATACAGCTAAGTACGTTTAAACATTAAGTGCGGACTTAATTTAAGAATCCTATTAGATCTATTGTTTGATTGATGTTACGTTTTCGAAACATTTTAAAAATAGTTTTCTATTGATGTTCATTTTTTATTACAGTATTGTCTGTATTCTTTCGATTTTGTTATAGATATTTTCCACTGTATTATAATATTTCTTACAGTTGGGCAAAATCCTACGCTCGCATATTCAGACATCCTCATCACATTTTTATTCTCTGCACAACAAGAGACACATAGTGTGAAAGTGCATGAAGTAGATATCGAAATATCTCTAATGAATGGTTACAGAATACCGCTGTCTGTATCCTCCACTGACTCTTCTAGCACAGTCTTGGACATTGCTTGCAACTATATAAACTTAACAAAAGAACGGACTAAATATTTCTCATTATTCTTGTTCAACTGGAGCTGTGCCAAAGATGGTCAGCCTTCGTTGAAGAAGCTGGAAGAATACGAATCTCCTTATATATCTCAGAAATATGTTAGACCCGAGGACAAAATTGTACTTCGCAAAAGGTAAAATTATATCAAAATACCATTTTTCACTAGAAACATTAGAATCGCACAGCTATTTGTAGTGTTTTTCCTGTAATTTTTTTCCTATGTTGAGTGATATAATTGAATTTTATTAAAATGACAATATCACAATACCGCTCTATAATTATTTCTTTGCACTTTCAGTTATTGGGATCCATGCTATGATCATGACTTAATGACTGACAGAGTCTCATTAGACCTGCTGTATTTACAAATAATAGAGGACATAGACCTAGGCTGGATAGCAGCAGACCCTCAAACAAAAGAGATCCTGAGTTCATATGAGGCAAAGAAACAAAAACGAGAGGTAAGATTTTACATTTAATAGGCTATATATGCTGAGATTTTCATAAACAATTTTAAGCATCCATTTTTTTAACATTTGGCCTCCAATAAATTGGATGTTTATGGAATCATTCTGTACTATTCTGTCTATTTCTCTCTATTTACTGAATCTCAACATTTGACTCTATCATAGCCTTATCTTTTTATAGGTCAATGATCTTTTTTTGTGTCCTCTCATCTTTTATGTGGATTATTTACTTCCTTTTTATATACATACTTTACTAATCATGACTTTTATCTGTTCTATAATGTGTTCAAAGTAACTCAAACACAACTTTTAAAGTTAAAAAACTTTATAACTTATAAATTGTTTAAAATCACTCTACTCTGGTGAATGTTAACTGATAGAATGTGGGAATGTACTACACTCCTCTGCCTACCTCTTCGGAGATTATAGGTGTGTTGTTACATTACTCTACACTAAGTAAAATGTATGTATGTATAGACCCCCGAGTATGATATTATACCCTTCAGGATCATACACATATTCAAGGAATAAAAATGTGCATGCAGGTGTTTTAAAAAGCATATGTAACATCACACCTGTAATCCCCGAAGAGGTAGGTATCTACCACTTGGGTGTTTTAATGTGTAATATAAATGCAATAAATTCTGTGAATCCAACGATTTGTAATTGGTATCGTTGGTACAATATTATAGTACATTCAATTGTGAAATTATATCTAGAGGTAAAATCATGTGTGATTGGTACAACATTCGTTATTGCATTGGTCATTTTATTATCTTAATTGTCATATTGATTAGTATTGTGTGATAAAATGGTGATTCATAGTAGATGTGAACAAATTGATGTATTCTATTTCACAGTCACCCAATGATGATCTCAGTTTATGTGTCTGCTAATTGAATCACCTATTGATTTCATGTGTCAATGTTGTGTTTTTCAAATACTGAAGAAAAGTCAATAAATCTCATTCCCTTTTATAATGTTTTGCATTATGGTAATAGCTCACCACCAATTCTTTACACTGTATGACTAGTTGGTTACATGTGGGAGTATCACACCCCTCTGCTTACCGCTTCGGGCAAATACGGGTGTTATGTTATTTTGCATTGTATATTTGATAAGTAATGAAACCAGTCTTCTGATATTGGTTCTCTTGGTTGTGCTGTGGAATATTTTCACCTCTTAAATTTGTTTTCTTAATTATTTATACTCTGTATTTGCACACTGATGTTAAATTTATTTTCTTAGTTACTTATACTCCGTATTTACACACTGATGTGGCGCTATTCACGTGAATACTTGTAAGCATTATGTGTACAAGAAACCTCTCTGTCACGATAATGTTATCTTTCGGGCAAGTTTGACATAGCAGAAATGAAAATTCAGTAACAAGGCTGCCCTACCCCTGTTACCCAAGCGAATATTTTTGTGATTCAATCAAAGTTTATTAGTTATATTGACTCGCAGTTGACTGTATTGGTAAAAACAAAGTAAGTAGATTGAATATTGTCTCATTGTAGTAATGACTGCCTCGTTGGTCATGTTGGTTGCATGTGCGACTGCCGATCGTGAGGTCCTGGGTTCGAATCCCGGGTCGAGTACTATTAGATTTTTCTTAAATTAGAATTTCTAGTAGTGGCTCAGAGCCTGGATTAGTGCCTGGTGTATGGCAATAGACTCACCACCTATTCCATAATGGGACGTAAACGTAACTGGTGAAACATGGGAGTGTACTACA
>DVPD01000259.1:0-12563 GCA_018237605.1 Apyrrothrix (Melanopyge) sp. n. Burns01
TAGGGTGTAGCACGCTTGCCTAGAAAGTGCCTATTCACTCTTGTCTTGAGTAACTCCAGGTTGTATGAATCGGGAAAGATAGTAGTCGGGAAATATTTTTCTATGTTTACATTACGTTGCTGTTAAAATTAAATACTTTAAATTTCTGAGTCGCACAGTTGTTAATAGTGTCTAACTTAAACCTATTATTCAGCTGAAGTCGAACCGTAATCGAATATTCGAGTTTCTATGGTAACCGAAACCGAAACACGTGCATTGAAGTCAACATTCAGTAAAATTCTTATTTTATCCTAAAATCTGAAGCTTTGTCTAGATTCATAGCAGGGTATTACGTAAATGTAAATGGATTATATTTTTTAAATAGTAAAATGAGACACTAGGATTTTTTGTAGTAACTGGGCGAAATCGAAACTTCAGTCGGACACAAATTGTGACATATCTCTACGGAAGTTGTAAGTGAGTATTGTTGTGTAATGGTAGGGGTAATTGCCTAGCCGGTTCATCCAATGGTTAGTGGTTCTTATCTGAGTTCCTGTGGGTTCGATTTAAACCATTCACAATAAGCGTGTTTGTCCTGTTTGGGTGAAAAAATCTATATAAATATAGACTTACAAACATTTTTACCGTATATAAATATATGTTTAAGGTAAAAAGTTAATATCAGGTTTGTAATCCCCGAAGAGGTAGGCAGAGGTGTGTAGGATAGTCCCACGTTTCACCAGTTACGTTCACATCACAGAATGAAATAGGTGATGAGCCCATTCCCATACACCGGGCACACATCCAGACTCCGCGTCATTACTAGAAATTCTAATTAGAAAAATCAAACAATACCCGATCCAGGATTTGAAACCAGGGCCTCATAATAGGCAGTCGCGCTTGGTACTACACGACCAACGAGGCAGTTAAGTTATTTGCAAGTGCAATTTATATGTAGTATGTCAATTATATCGTTAAAATATGACTTTCGTTTTTTATGTGGTAAAGAAGCTATAGGAAGAAAAGAAGCTAGAGTGTGTTGCGCACATAACTGGATGTAACAAAATCTATGTAAGTATATATTTGTATGTACTCGTATGTAGCTTGTCAGCTCTGCTTACCATGACACAAGCTCTCTTCATACTTACCTTGGGATCAGATGACCCAAGACATTATTATTTGGATGTATTGACTGGAGCGCGTGAACCTGAAGCAGGTTTATGAGCCCATAACAATTAATTACAATTCGCCATACATCTGTTTGAGAAAGACTATTATAGTTCATAGCGAAGTGGTTCAACCGGGTGTTCCCAATTTTTTTAAGATTAACGCTACGTTTAGATGTTAGATAAAAAATTCATGGTTTAAACTTTTACTTAGGCTAGCGAAGCGGAGGAAGGTAAATTATGTTATAGTTCGAAACAATATTAAAGTATAAATAAAGTACATAGTTATGTATCTCTTGGAACGTTTTCATCGACCCGCTGAATCGATTTCGTGAAATTCGATATGGATATTGCTAAAATTTGTGCAAATAATAGCTTATGTAAATAACCTAAAAACCGATATAAATATTATAAATAAACCATTTTAAACTTTCTGGGTTTAAGAAAAAACGTGTAAAAAGATCTTAAGCAGTGATAGCCTAGTGGTATGAAATTCAGCCTCTCACTCCGTGAGTCCGGGTTCAAATCCATGGCGCGCACCTTTTTACAAAAATGTGCGTTTTAAGTTTAAATATCACTTGCTATAACGGTGAAGGAAAACATCGTGAGGAAACCTGCACACCTTAGAACTAAAAAAAAATGTTTTCTAAGGTGTGTGAAGTCTGCCAACCCACACTTGGCTAGCGCGGTAGACTATGGCCTTAACCATACAAATGTCAAACTTAAATAGGTATATCCACTACAAATGCGATTATCAAGTATGAACTGCGCAGTGCGTGTGCGCAGTGCGTGTGCGCATTGCGTGTACGCAGTGCGGTGCGAGAGGAAGAGTCGTAGGCGGCTCGCGCGGGTTCAAGTGCGCGACTACAATAACGAGCATATACGGGTCGTTAATACACTGGTTCAAAGCGCCCTAATGCATGTTAGATTAGTCTCACGAGTGCAGGGCTGTCCGCGTACACTTATCTATGCATGTACGCATGCCGTCGGCGTGTGATGTGTGTGATGTGTCTCGCCGCGGCGCCGTCATGTTCTGTCGGACAGTGTGTAATCTGGCGGATTACACAGCGAGCTCACTGCACACGTATGTACATACACATTAAAGTAAACACGCTTATCTTGAATAATATTGAAACTTGCCACTTACCATTAAAACCAATTGTAACATTCTATGTAACGTCACGCTCGTAATCCCCGAAGAAGTAGGCAGATGAACGTAGTACACTCACTTTCACGTTTTACCAGTTACGGTTACGTCCCTATATAGAATAAGTGGTGAGTTTATTGTCATACACCGGGATCAATTCCAGACTCCGACCCACTGCTAGAAATTGTAATTTTAGAAAAATAGTAGTACTCGACCTAGGACTTGCACCCAGGACCTCCTGATCAGCAGTCGCGCATGCAAGCAAAATTCAAATTCAAATTCTTTTATTCATTATAAGGTATATACATACACTCAATTAACGTCATGTTTGTCCTTATACTTAAACTTATACTACGGCTTTATGCGCCCCTCAGGCTATAGTAGGCCGGGAGAACAAAGCCGAAAAAAAAACTCCCCACAAATTATATTGTAGACTTTCAAATCAGAAATAGTGTCTCCACAACTCCATAATATCAGCAGAGCAGTCTCAAAAGCAAGTTAACAATGTTATTAGAATGAGTATTAGTGGTCCAGTCACAATTGAAATTCGATTGTAATTTATACAATTTCAAATATGAAGGTAATTGTAGTTCTAATGTGAAAGAGTACACAGTAGTATGTTTCCCCACACAAAATCCATCATCACTAACCACCAATTGACTTGTAATTCCTCAAATTCAGGGAATTCCCCTCAAATTAGCAACTACTTGTGTTTGATCAAGTTAGAAAGCACTTGACACACACACATATACATATGTGTTCTACACTATTATTATTGGGAACACTTACATGTAGGTACAGCGTTTATATCAGTGTGAGTACCGTAGTGTGCGTAATTAGTTTTTTTGTTAAAATAAGGTATTTATAATGCATTATTTATGAAAATAATAACTTTCTGCCGTCATCCTCTGGGTGAACTTTAACTGTGCCAAGTTTCATATTGTTTCATTTGCCCAATTTTCATGTGCAAAGGGGTGTAAAATATGATGCTTCACATATTAATATACATATAAGATTTTTAATATTGGCTGAATTCTAAGAAATTGTCTGTTAATATCAATCTACATTAAAATTTATTTTTAGTGCATGAAGTTTTAATAAAACATATTACCATATTTATTTTTTACCATAAGCATCCTCATCAGGATCTCCAGAATAGTACTCCAGTACTGTCCGATACACAATGTAACCAAGATTCTTATACATATTGATTGCTACTTTGTTACTCACTCGCACAAACAGATCCACAAAGTAGGCCTTTTTCCTAAAACAAATACAATCTAATGCAAAAAGTTAAATTATGTATTCAGTTCATGGCAACACATCTTAAAAAAAAATCAAATGCATTTGTCCAGACAACCATCCATCCATCCATCAGCCTCCCTCAATCATTTGAACCTAGTTATATCTGGCTTAAAATTGTCAGACCACCTTGTAGGAGTGTGATCTATATTCCTTTTACCAAGATAGACACCTCAATGACCTTCCTGGCCCATCTGTATTATTTTATCAAATAAGTGACTTGCCCATAGACACTTCAACTTGTTAATTTCAAAGACCATATTAGAGCGGAGACTGCAGCTCAGCAAACATAGTGTAGGTTGCCCTCTATCCAGGTGGGATGAACGTCTCTGAATGGCTCCAAGCAGAAACTGGATGGGGCAAGCCGAAGACAGGGTGCAATAGTGCTCTTTGGGGGAGGCCTAAATTCAGCAGTGGTCTAAAATAAGCTGATGAAAATGATGATGTTGATGATACTGGTTTGCCTACGGGTTTCATCATTAGAAACAGGTTATCAATATATATGGAATTGGCAATACCAAATGTATCACAAATGTTTTACTCTCCAGAGTGCTTTCATTTCAGCAAATAATATGACAGGTACTCACTTCTCTGAAACGTCTTCCAAAATGTTCATTAAAGTAGCAGCCAGACCTAAACGCCGATAGTCAGGGCTTACTGTTAAAGCAGTAACATGTCCATGCCAATTTTCACCATGACCCTCTGCTTTACCCATAACTAAAAAAACAAAATAGTTTACAAACAGTGAAAGCACAAATAACTCACATGTAGCAGCAGATGGCTAGGGGTTTTTTTGGATTAACACCTTTACTGCAGCTATCTATACTATCTGACAGACTAAGGCGGGCTTGTTAGACTGCCACCAGTTCATGATTATACAATGGCATAGATGGACATTCCACACCAGACAAATGTACACGTATTTAGCTACACACAGCTTGTTAGCACTATGTTGGGTATGTTCTAGGCTATCCACAGTGAACATGTTAAGCTACACCAGGTACAACCACATGAATTGACCATATTGAAACATTTTAATTAGCTTTCAGGGCTGTTATAAACATTTAACTAGTTGGCTACGAAATTGTATTGTGAACAGTGATAAGATTGTGTTTTTTTTGTCTTATGCTAAATAATTTAAATGGCGTTTAAAATATTACTGTATCCCATGATCTCGCCGCTTGGTGATTCCGCAACTTGAAAGTACTCCGGCCAGTGAGCTAAATATTGTGTGTAAAACGACAAGCCATACGTTTCCGTTAATGGATCCAAATTGCTGTAACAATTATCAAAAAAAATATAATTTATTAGCACTAAATGTTTCGGTTCATAAATGCTAACAGCTAAGCAATAATTACATACACATTATTGAACTTTAACATATCTTCACAAGTAAAAGGACGAATTGTCGTCATTCTGGAATGTTGTCTTCTTCTTGCTATATTTTATTTTTCGAACTTCAGGTAACTGTGTTAGTGGTTAAATGGGGATAATTTTCTTTTGTTAGATTCTTATTCACATGTAGGACAATGTTTTAATTAATGAACGTCATTGTCATACTGACTTTGGCAGGGCACTGTCGGTACGACGTTTTATGAAACTATATAAAAAGTAAATATACTGCAAACGATTAAGCATATTAAGATATTTGTTAAATATATCAGTTTATATTTTTAAATCCAAAAAATAATTATCGCAGTAAATTAAATAATATAACGACATTATTGATACATCTGACGTCGTTGGTTGTAGTGGTTGCAAACACGACTATCGATCGAGAGGTCCTGGGGTCAAATCCCAGGTCGAGTACTATTGGATTTGTCCAAAAAATTTAAATTTCTAATAGTGGCTCGGAGTCTGTATTAGTGCCCGGTGTATGGCAATAGACTCACCACTTATGCCATAATGAGACGTACACGTAACTAGTGAAAAGTATACTTCTCTGCCTACCCCTTCGGGGATTACAGGCTTAATGTTACGTATTAATACATCTCATGAATAACCTTACGTATGTAACACTTTTAATAGCACAGCCTTGTTTTAAAAATATTAAAGCTTATACAACATTATTATGTCATGTATAAAAATCTCAATACACAAAAATTAACATCTAATATTCAATTTCTCTCTTGTCAAGACCAAAAACAATATTTTCAGTCGTCTTTAAAGCAATGGCAAAGATTGCATTTGGCATTGCAAGATATTGGCATTTATAATATTTTCGAGCTCACAAGCTAAATCATGTTATATGATATTAAAAAATAATAACGCAAATAAATTTGTTCAATGAGGTCTGTATAATATGCATAAATGTTATAGGAATATATTGAAATTATTGAATAAAATTGAAACACTACAAAATACGAAAGTTTTAAATATACGTTTTCTCTTATAATACATTATTGGTTATTTCTATATAAAACTAAATTTTTTAGTAGCTTGTGGTAATTGATTCTACTGGTAGATGCTTTTATAAGAAATCTAACCTAAATTATTTCGAAACAGATACTTTATTTGCTTTTATTGTTTTTATAATTGCCATATGAAATAATTTCGTTTACGTTTAGTAGCTATTATCCTACTCGTTTTACCACATGTCGAAAGGCATATTTATTACTCTTTTACAAGCTAAAAGCTCAAGTGGAGCGATCTATGGGCTTCTTGCAGTTTACCAACACGACAATGGCCGAATTGTCTGTATAAAATATTTTTTATTGGCTCGTACAGCCAAACCTGCCATGTCTTTGGTTTTAAAAATGGCGTATACAAGCTTTTTGTTTGCCGGTTTACGCTGTTGAATGGATAGTTTTCGAGACCCCGCGCGTATTCGGGCGACACGTAAACGTCGTGAATATGAGAATAAAGTACATGTGAAGGTACTATAATCAACACCATGGACTCCGTGAACATATTTTTGTAGCGTTATGGTGAATTAGAATGGTGCCTGTGGTTCGACAAGCTCGCACGTCGTCAGGTTACCCATTCGTAACGTAAATATCACCTAGCGAGCGTTTTATATTTCAGATATGACAGCGTCGCAAAACAGTAGATAATGGAGAGTTCAGAGGATGATGCGGGCGCTGCGACGATCGCCTCCCGCCGTACATCGGCGCGGGAAAAGGACATCGGACGGATTGAGGACATCAATGCAACTAGTAGTTTGCAGCAGGAATCATCCGAAACAAAAACGACGAGTGAAAACCTCGCGATGTCCGAAGATAATTTCGATGGTGACAGTGTGCCTTCACCGTCGACGCACGATGTCAACACTAGCACCGAGGCGATCTTAGACATGATAGATGAGATCGTGGACGGTCCTGGCGCACCAAAACGCTTACCGCTTAATTTGAACACTGGTGATCGTGGTGACACAGTTAAAAGTAGTGAACAGTTAGGAGTACAAGACGAAGTGGCAAACGTTTTGGATCCAAATACACCACCGTCACCCAATACTGCTGATGTAATTAGTGCCAAAAGTGAAAATGTGATAAGTTCGGAGAGTGTTGAGTTTCAAGCCGAGAGTACATCACAGAATGAGACCATAGCAGAGGCGAGTACAGGTTTTGTTGATATTCCATATACTAGCTCTCCTAAGCCTGGCTGCTATGAACAAGCCGAATCAACCGACGTAAAGGAACCTATCGCTTCATGTTCTAAGGCGCTCCCCAGCAGTCCACTTCCAAATATTCCATCCAGCAGTGTATCAGAAACAGTTGAGCCTATAATTGATTCTAATGACAGTTTATCTAGTGAACGGACATTAAAATGTGTATCATACAGTGAGATTCGGGACAATGTGACAGTAGAAAGTGCAGAATCAACCTCTAGTGACAATAGTGTGAGTGAAGGGAAAGTGCAAGGTACTGAATCATTGACACGGTCACCTCTTAGGAGACGACTCGTGCGACCAGCTCCCAGTGATCGTAGGCCAGATTCTACTGTTTCCTCGACAGTAGATTCACAAAGTAGTAGCATTGATACTTCAGAACAAACTAGTGAGTGCGTAGTCAAGGATGTGTCTAGTTCATCAGATGCTGTACCCCTTGTACATGGTAATGTAAAGCCAGATGAGATTAGAAATGTAAGTGATGTTAGTATCTGCCAAGCAGAAACATCAATGTGTCCTCCTAAAAAAATTAAGCTAATTAGACAAAAAAATATTCCACAAGTAAGCCATAGTTTAGCTACAGAAAATGTAAATGATAAACAATCGTTTAGAGAAAGTGAGCAATGCCAGTCAACATCATCTGAAATTATTTCTACAGAATCTTGTACTGACTCAAGTAGCTGTATAAGCACATCAAAGGTAGATATTGAAACTGTGAGTAGTGCTCTGGTATCAGACTGTTCAACTATAAATCCTAGTGAAATTGCTCACTCATCACCTGAATCCATTATTAAAACTTGTGAAAAT
Source organism: Apyrrothrix (Melanopyge) sp. n. Burns01 (assembly GCA_018237605.1). NCBI lineage: Eukaryota > Metazoa > Arthropoda > Insecta > Lepidoptera > Hesperiidae > Apyrrothrix > Apyrrothrix (Melanopyge) sp. n. Burns01. Next base: position 8,009 of record DVPD01000259.1, read on the forward strand.
ACATGTCACAGTCATGAAGAGTTATTTAAAGAAGGTTTACCTAATACATCTGATTCTTCAGAATGTGCAATTGATGAAAATAAAATTGTGTCAACAATAACAGCAAATTTACCCGTACCTAGTTTGACAGACTCATCGGAAAAACAAACATTAAATGTAGAGACTAATGAAAGCAGTAGTAGTACTTTACATGAGACTGACCTTGAATGTACAAAGCAGGTTCCCAAATTAACAATAAAATTGGGTAGTAAATTAACTGAAGAACTTAAACCGCCAGTGCCTAAGTTAACAATTAAACCAATAAGACTTCCATCAGCAGAAAATCAGGACAATTTGGTGGAAAGTAAAGTTCAAATACCAAGTGTAACTAAAATTAACATAAAACCTATTCCTAAAAGACCAGGACACATCACAGATTTCCATAGAAAATCCAGCAGTAGTGAAATATCTGAATCAGAGTGTTCTGAAAATGACGAAAGTACAAGCACATCAGATCAAGCGTCAGCATCAGATCAAGGACCGCCCGATGTAGTCCCAAAAGTTACTATAAAGTTGGGCAAACCTGGTACTGATACTGAAGGACAATTTTATACAGAGAAAAATATCCCAAAACTCACTATAAAGGGAATTCAAAATAGTGAAACAGAGGAGCAGAGTAGAAGAACAGAAAGTCCATCAAAATTGAAAGTAGTAATCAGCCAATCAGATGAAAGACAATCCGAAAAAGTCCCGAAGTTGACTATTAAAAATGTTACAAAGGCTGAAAATCAGCCACTCAGTCCAAAATTGACTATAAAACCAATAAAACCACCAGATAGTGTACAGAAAGAGAATATTTCAGAAGAATGTGATAATCATCAAGTACCTAAATTGAAAATTTCTTCAGAATCATTTTCTTCCAACACAGATGTTAAAGAAAGCACTCATGTGCCTAAGATTACAATCAAATCTGTGACAAAAATGGACAATGAAACTTTACCCAAAACTCCCAAGAAGTTGATTGCTAATGATGACTCAGATCACATCCCTGTAGTGACTAAATTAAATATAAAACCTATTGTAAAGCCCACTGAAAGTGGCGAACCATCTGATAGCATGGATGCTAAAGTTCCTGTAGTACCGAAATTAAATATTAAACCTATTGTTAAACCTAAAGATACTGATGTAGATTCTAGTGAAGAAGATGTACCTAAAATAACTAAATTAAATATTAAACCCATTAAATCCCCTGAAACAAACTCTTCAGATGGAAAAGACTGTGATGATTTAAAAACTGCTGAAGATGGTATACCTGTTGTTACTAAAATTAATATTAAGCCTATTGTTAAGCCTTTAGATGAAGATGTACATAAAGATTCTGAAAATCAGTCTTCAGAAACTGGGAATTCTAGTGACGATAATAATGACTCAATACCAATAGTAACAAAATTGAACATTAAACCAATATACAAGCCTAATGATATAGATGAGTCCAAGCCTAGCAGTTCATTGATGGAAGATAATATCCCTGTTATCACTAAATTGAATATTAAACCATTAATGAAACCTGATGAGGATAGAAAATCTCCATCATCTCCAAAGAAAGACAGTTTGAAAACTGATAGCAAATACGGAAATGTGACTAAGTTAAATATAAAACCTGTTTTAAAACCTGATGATGTTAAACCCAAACTTACTGACGAAATCATAGACTCCTTAGTAAAAAATCCTCCATTAGTCATGAAAATAAATATGAAGGCCAAGTCTGACTCAAATACAAATGAAAATGTATACAGTATTGAGAAAAATGATGATAATGTTAATTATAATAATGTCAATGAGAATATTCCAATTGTATCAAAGCTTAATATTAAACCTATTGTTAAACCACCTGACCTTACTCTGATTAAAGATGATTCATTAAATGTAATACAAAAAATGGTTAATTGCTCTGGTAGTAGCTCAAATATTAAAATTTTAGATCAAGTGGAAAGAGTAACTACACCTGATCACACAAAGAGTTCAGATATAACTCTTCTGTCTGAAGGAAATTGTGTATCAGATTTAATTGACTCAGGTTTGTCTGAAAAAAGTGAACACAACTTGGAACAAAAAAGACAAGATTTTAAACCAGTAACAACTTTGGTACCTAAAATCGAAATACCGAAAGATTCCGCACCAGTTATTATAAAGGCAGAAGGATACAGTTTGGATGGGTTGAATAAAATCACTGAACCTGTCAATCAAAATCTGTTAACAGTTTCAAGAGAATCTGAAATCATACATTTACAAAGTAAGCAGCATTCACCTGCTAGGCAAAATTGTACATTGCTGAAGAAGTTATTAGAAGTTAGAAAAGATGTAGAAGTTGTCCTTGATGATAAATCAAAAGTAAGCAACTGTTCTTCACCACCAAAATCAAGGCAAGATTCTATATCACTATCAAAAGATGTTCCTTTGAAAAAGGAAATGATGAGTGATAGATTTAACTGTGAGTCAAAGTTTGATAATCCAGTCAAAACTGTTGAAAAAAACAGTGATATTCGGTCATCTCCTGCACATATAAAAGATCAATCAATACAAGAGCTTTGCAAAGATGTTAATGAAAGTATAACAAAACCATTAGAAATTAACGTTTCTGATAAAGTGGTGAATCAAAACTCTGACCAAGATTCCCCAAGAATTATTTTAAAAATTAATAAGACTGATCATGGCCCCTCAGCTAAAATTATAACCGAAGAAGTTAAAAGACCAGTAACACCGACTTGTGGATCTGACAATACTCCAGCTTATGTTAATGATGTCATACATCAAAATAGTGGTATTTTAATTGGCCGAAGAAAAACACATTTTGATGCAAATGCTACATCTATGATGGGCAAGCGATTGCGTAGTTCGAGGATAGTACAAAGTGCGGAAAAAGCACCTATTATACGGCGAAATGTTGCAAAAAGACTATCTACTGCTGAAATAAATACACTTCACAATAAAGAAGCTGAGTTATCTGTTTTAGAAACAAAACGTTTAAAGCTTGGCCAACTTTTATCAAATAAGGCACTTACAATAACACCTATTATAGCAAAAAGTCCGCAAGTGTCACCAACGAAACAATTGGAAAGTAAACAAGCACTCAGGACTACAAATCATTCCCATTTAAATAATGAGAATTGTTCCAAAAATGGAAATTCTAAATTGCACAATATATTATCTAATTTACAAGCAAAACAAATACAAGCATTATCTTTTAACGACATTCACTGTACAGAAAAAAATCACTGCTTAACTACGGAATTAGAATCTAGTACATCAACAGGTAGTTCAGATGTAGTCCATGAAATATTACCCTCGGAAAAATTGCAGCCGGAAATACCACAGATGTTCTTTCATGATAATTCAGAATCTCGAGATTTTAACATGACTCCTGATGAAATATCGCAAGATCCCTTAGAAGTCGATAACTCAAAAATTACAATTAAAAATATCAACGACTGCATAGAACTTCCTAAACCAGTGGAATTGACTCCACAACCCAAGAAACGGGGTAGACCTCGTAAACTACCAGTCTCTGAAGGTGCGAAGCCTGTCGTTACTTTGCCAGTTCCTGCACTAGAAGAGCGACCACAAAGATCACTTCGACTGTCAAGGTATTTAAAACGGAGTATTTTTTTCATTATTGTTTGTAAATATATTAATCAATTTATGTAATATGTAAGGCTGACCTATTTTGTTATGTAACATAATGTATCTAAAAATTACAGAGATCGTCCAGTAGTACTCGTTAAGCCTAGAGGCGGAGGTAGAGGACGCGGACGGGGCAGTAGACGATTGTACGGAACTCCTACAGCCACGCCAGAGTCCACTGCCGACACCGCCAACAGTGTTTTTGTGGAGCAACAAAAGGTCGAGGAAGAAATCGATCCTACGAGCTCTAGAATAAAGCTGCCTCGGATGACTGAGGCTCTTGACAAGATGCCGTCCATGTGTTCCACCCCCCTGACAAGTCGAAGACGAAACTCCTCTACGACAGAGTTAAAAATGTTCGGAGATACTCCGGAGTTGAAGGTGATCTTGGACGGTTCCCTTCCGAAGATGGAGGCTGTAATGAAGTCTCCCGAGATGGTAGGAGAGACCAGAGGTCGTGGCGGGAGGGGTCGTGGCAGTCGCGGCGGGCGTGGCCGTACGCCAGTCAGGACGCCGCGAGGGGGCCGTGGTCGCGGTCGAGGTGGGGGCAGGGGTGCAATGTATATGAAGGTACTATTCCTATATACAGGCATATAAATTAAATATCACATAGACCCATTTCTAATTGTTGAACATATTTATACCCTGGTATGTCTTTGAGGTTGCTTAACCATCTGATCTTAATTTATGGCACAGTAGTAACTTGTTGCTACTTATTTTCTTTTTACTACAGAATCTGTAGAGTGTATTTGATATTTTTCAGGAAACTATGGGTATATATGGACGTGTCTGTGGTCCAGCAACAACAACTGTGCAGTTGTTTGAGGAGGAAACTTGTATGATGGATGATAACGCAACCCCTGCTAAGTAAATATATTTAATATTATATTTAATC
>DVPD01000260.1:0-12557 GCA_018237605.1 Apyrrothrix (Melanopyge) sp. n. Burns01
GTTTCTTAGCTGTTTTATATAAAATTTATACAAATACATTAATACTTTGCAATAATTCAATATATTTTCCTTTTTAAATAGATAATAATTCAACTTTACAGGTCCTATTATAAATCGTTAAACATCATTTCCGTTTACCATAAGTTAAATTCGTTAAACCTACTTTTCTTGGGAGTTTAATTGGCACCATTTCTTTTACTATAGGTCTAAATAAGTATGTCGGTTACTTGTAGGTATAAAATATAAATCTCGCGCGATCCCTGTGAACTACTGGCTAGATATAAACCGGAACCAGCGAGGCAAAGAAACGCTAAAAGAATTCTAATAAAACGTTGAGATTCGAACACAGAGAAGAGTTTCAGGTGGAACTAATAAACAGTCAAATAAGTATAAACCGCAACTTAATAGATAAACGTCAGAAACACTCGACTGAGAAGATATTTGTGTCCATTCACAAGATACCACTGGTAAACTTCACGGCTGCAAGGAATACCGTTCATAATAAATAATAATACGTAAAAAGTAACAAAATAATAAATAGTTCGGAAGTATGTATATAAAAAAATCTTTATAAATACTTAAAACTAATTAAATTAATTATTGTACCAACATCGATAATGCGGGAACGGATTTATACGAAGATTAATGATGAGAATTCGAACTAATGTTATATAATTATACTAGAGGCTCATAGAACATTTCACAGATAAAAAATATAAATAATGATATAATCGTTAATAGTTAAAATATATATCTTCGTGTTAACGCTTCCTGCCCTATCGATACGTGGTCGAAAGTAACTGAATAAAGTGAATTAAATACAATGTGTCCAATTTAAATCTATAAAGAGTTAAAAGAACCTAGTAGACAGAAAATAATACATACTGTTAAGCCACTCGTGTGATTTCAATATTAGACTATAGAACTACAGTAGGGCTTATGTTAGACGTTCTATATAATAAAATGTTAATACCATGAATTAATGCAAACAGAGTACCTATATAATATGGTTAGATAGAATAAAAGTTTAGATAAAAAGCGTAAGTAGATTTTTAAAATACTGTATATGGAATGCGTCGCAATGTATGTTAAAATTGGCAATCTTAAGTGAATACATTTTTTGGAGACAGAATGTAATGAGATGACCAGCATCGAATCCAGGAAAACTTCTGCCTCAAAATTTTGTGCATTTTATTAATCTCTAGGAGGTGATCTAATAATATTTATTAAATCAAATCTTTAATGTACTTTACACTTCCATAGCTCGCATAAGCTTACAACACATAATAACACAAATGTGCATGTTTCACTATTAAAACATAATATAATAAATGTCCTTAACACTGTATACACATTATCTAATACAAATTATGATAACATTACAATTAGTTGCAAACATAAACAACTTATGTCGCGTTAAAGACTAGAATACGTTGAGGATAGAAAGCAGACGTCAATCTGGAGGAACTTGACATTTCGTTTCTGCTTTTGATGGCAAAGCGGTGGATTTATGTTTACCGTTACGCTGTAGGTGTTGCGTGGTTTCCGGCGGTGTTATTGCTCGGTTGGGTTATATAAGATGGCGTCATGTGTCAAGAAATGGCGCGAAATGTTGGGCTGGCTGTATGCGTGTTAGCGTTTCCCGATGAAGTCGATCATTTGATCTAACTGTTCCTCCTCGTCGTAGAGGTACAAAGACTCCATGCAACCCTTGAAGTAGGGCGTAGTGAAACATTTCGACCTGAAATTATATATATATTAGATTACATAACCATGCTGCAAACGGTTTACCAAATATAGTAGCAGATATTTAGAAGAGTTAAGTTAACAAAATAACAAAAATAGTCTTAAGAAGGCTTAGACACTTCAAAGCTACAATTGTGAAAATAAAAGCAGTTCGACAAGTTCAATAAATGAGTTTACTAAGAAATTCTACGTAGTTTTTAAAACTATATAATTATTTTTTTACTTATTAACATGCAAATTAAAAATACAAACTAATAATTCCAAAGATTCATTACTTTATAACGATGAAATGAAAAAATATACTCCGATATATTAACAAACCACAGATGTCTAAATTACCAGCTATTTCTACCATAAATGTATTTAGAAGTTTAAAAAATGTCTAGTTAATTAATTACCATATGGCATTATATATTTTATATGTACATAATATATTTATGTCAAAAGCTTCATAAAACAGATTCAATATTAAATATTAAAAGGAATTTAAATTTAAAACCATATGTGTTAGTAACTTATGGCTGTAACATGCGGTTATTACATTGATGTGTTATACAAAAGTATATGCTAATTGTGGTTGAAGACTTTTATTTGCCATAAAAACATTACATAAATAAATAAGACATATTCACAATACTACACACAATTTTATGTTTTTATAGTTGTATTATAATAGACTTGATTCATTCTTATAGACTTCACGTCTTAGATATTTTATTCAGATTATATGAGAGGTAGTCATTTTGTACAATTTTCTGTTCGTAATTCAAATCCTTTATATGTACAATTTAAAAGTTGATTACGGGATATGTTTCAATTTTAATGGAATATTAAATATGTCATTAAGTAAAATCTTTTGTCATAATTTTATTATATTAATATTCAATGTCAGTTCTATTATTTAAGGTAATGCCTGTTTTACTAATATAGTTTGATTAAAAATCATTCGCAGAAATTTACTGTTTGTATAAAAAATATAATTTAATTTCTTCATCTTGAATTCGCAAAAAAGCCCCATTAATCGTCATTGTGGTGATATTGGGAATCTTCTTATTTTTAGCTGCAAAAGTTATATAGGTGTTTTAAACGGATTTATAACAAGAAGTAAAGTTAATTACGTTCCTTTACTTAAAACAAAGCGGTATACGATAATAATTAGTTATTAACTGTATGTGTTACGTAAATAATAAGAAAAGGAACGTTATTATCACAATATTAGAAACATTTTAGAAGTATCTAACCAAACAGCAACGTCAGCAAAGTTTAGTAGTAAGAGAAATAGTGCTGAAAATAATGCAGGTGCTATGCGGTAATTCCCTGAAAAAGCTGGATCAAATTTCGCCCATAAACTTTCAAATTCTCAGAAGAGGTAGAAAAAACGTAAGCCCCATAAGCCATTGTCAAAAAAGAAGGAAATGGATAAAACATGCAACACTGTCACTTCGAACGTTCCATTTTACACAGTTTCTTAACGTTTTGTTAAACGAATGTGATTATGAAAATTTTCCTTTATACGAACAGATGTGAATAATTAACGAACATTGTATTGTGTGCAGAATCATTTCCGCAGAAGTAAAGCATACAGTGTGCGGTTCCTATAATAACATCATTTTGATCTTAATGGTCTCGTTTATTGCATCACAATCTTTTTGAAATACGGCATTAAGCAAATTGTTCCAATGTTCGGGATCTTACAGCACTGTAAGATTAAATTTACACCTGACAAATTAATATTATGTACTAAATTAATATAGATTCAATAATCTTTTGACCATATAAAGAGACATTTTTATTAAATCAAATATTTATAGAAATAATCAAAAGTATTTAATGTAACTTTTTTTTAATCCATCATGTTACGCTCCAGGTTTTCATTTTTCAGTACAATAAAATAACTGGTAGAACGTGTGACAGCCAGTGCAGTAACAGTCCAGGAAGGAAGGGAAAAACCAAAAATTCAAACTCAAAGGTACCTTAGGGATTTTGGTAAATCCCAGGATCCGCCCCGTGTAACTGTTTTATATACGTTTTGAAGAGTTCGAGCTGGTCGGTCTCTTGCAGGACCTCGACGCAGCCTTTGAAGTAATCTGTCGTGAAACAGTCTTTCCTGTGCCCCAATGATCAAACATGTTTTAATATGGATAATTTGTTACATAATAAACATTTTCGGAATTTAATTTGAGCGGTGACCTTAATACTATGCAGTATTTTAGTAGGTCAGTGATTTACACTTTTTAATTAACATGAAATCTGTCCCGTCCAATTTATCGATTTGTCAATAGAAGTTCAACATCAGGACCAACGTTAACAGACTGAAAATGATTGTGTTCCTGTGATTGTTTGAACCATGATATGAATACGAAAACCGCCACTGTCATTTGTAGCTCAAATTAAATACCGTATGTACTTATTAATATACCGTCTTAATGTGACATTTGATATTTTTTAAATTTTATTTTTTTTACAGATGTATATTTGTATGTATTATGTCACTATTGATATTATTGTATTTGAAACAATACAATTACAAATAACATTCTTCTACTATTGCCGTACCTGAAATACGGTCTATTTTTTAATACCAGAATATAATAGCAACATTAAAATATGCAACATTTTTATCGTTTTCTCAACAATTGCTTGCCTTTCTTACACAACTTTTTTAGTTTTAAATGCAAACACATTTCGCTAGACATGGTGTATATCATTAATCATAATTTAATAAATTGGTAATTTTTAATTATTTTGGATGTTTTCTTATTTCTGCTTTATTTGCGGGCTGAAAAACGTCACAATTTACACAAGCTGTACAATTTCAAACCTTTTTTTGGGACTATTTTAAATGCATTGACATTTTTTGTGTATCAATTTACGTATGCTATTTTCTGAAAAACGTCACAAGTTCGTTGGAGAAGTGTTGCGTAAATCATAGATAAGCACCTGCATAGAGTGTAGAGTTGGGGTTCTCGGAAGAGGTTATAGCAGTCGTCGCAAATGCGGTCGAGGCGTGCGAAGATGGCGGCGTCGTACACGCCCTTGCACTGGAGGTTGAAGAAAGAGCGGCGAGCGACGTGGTGGGGCGCGCCCGCGGGCGACGCGGACGCCAGCGTCAGCGTCAACAGAGCCGCCACCGCTACTTGCAACGAGCTTAGATGCATCTGGAAATAAAAACAATAAGTCATTTCACTTGACCATCCAAAAATGTAATTCCTGACACGGTTTCTTCATATTTAGAATGCGTTCTGCGATCAGCATTAAAATTATGGTGTCATTTTGAAGTATTTAGGATTCAAAGTCTCACTCTAGCACGACCAAGAAAACTGTAGGAACCATCAACTTTTGTATCTCACACTGTTGGGGACGGACACAGATCTATCTACCATGCTCTATGTAGTTGCTATAGGTGAACGGTGACCAACGATTGTCTCATGAAACCGTCACTTGTTTTAAAGCCTCCAGAAAGTTTTAAGTACTGTCACGTAATTTTAAAAACAATCGTTGGGATTTGTTTGAAATGAAAATTCCCACTAATATGTAGTTTGAAATAATTGGTATTATAAAAGCAAAAAATATTTGCAATAAATTAAGAATTGCATTTTATAATTCACCAAATCAACGACAACTGAAACGGTGAAACTGAAACCATCACACGAGCTGTATAAAGTAACTGTTCATATCCCAATTAAAATTAAAATACAATTACACAGGCTTTTAAAACTTGAGCGCGGCCACATAAAATCTTAATTGACACTTTCTGGCGTTATGATTATACCGTTACTTTATTACACAAACGTTCGTATGCCTTTTTTTGTTAAAAGCTGAAGTAAATTCGCGAGAAATGCACAGCAAATGCAATTTTTGGTCATTATACGAACAGCAAATGCATTGACCAATAGTTCTGTAAATGATTAATATTAATTGAATTGATTGACATTAACAGTCCCACTCGCAGAGAATTGTTGGAGGTCGGTTGCAAGAATGCATCACCTTTCAAATCGTAATAAAACTTTAGCGTTTAGCGTTTTAGCTGGATAAAGGCGTTGTAAATTATTTGAAACAAATTTGTAACTAACGTTAAAAAGGGTAGACAGTTCCATTTAATGTCCATGGGTTATAATGAGCAATTTAAATCAAATTTACATCAAATACATTTCGCACTTTTAATGGCGCTTAGCTTTAAACCAAACGTAACAATCAATTCGGTAGTCTGTCACATTCTATGGAACAAATTTAGTCTATGGTACAAAAGTGTCATTTCCCGCGCTCGACTGGCTTGCGTTAATCTCCTTACAAGTTGCTACAGATCACTTGACCGTTCCACCGATTTACCGATCGTAAGCTATCGATAAATCGCTCGTAAACCGCCGATTAGTGACGTATCCTCCGACTTATAACTTAAATATTGATTTGCGTTAACTGCATTTAGAAGGAACCTGGCCAGTCTATAAAGTTTCATTATGAACACTTTACCTACTTGTTGCACAATGTACTGTTACTGTGGGTAGATTTGAAGCTTTCCTGAAGAGACCTGACATGGCGATAATACGAATCAATTCATTTCTACGAACACTTAAATTTCTGAAACGTGGAATTCACGTGTATTTTATGGTTGTTTTAAACTTTCTTTAGTTAAGTAACCAGTTATATTGTCAATTACGCAATTGGTTTATATTGCGAACGACGTTCGCAATTATTCGTAATTATTGTGAACGTCGTTCGTTCCTTCAATTAGTTGATAGTGTGAAGAAATCCCAAAATGACTGAAGTTTTATTATAATAAAATTCGGTTACATTGTATATAGCGGGACGTATATATGTTTTATTTGTATCAGCATCGCTAATTCTAATAAGCACTCGATTACTTATGTAACATTGCAATTTAGAGCTTCTTCAGCGACGTGTGAAAAGTTAATGGAACACAAGGCAAATTACTTTGTATTTCACATGCCAAAACATTAATGTGCCTTGCACTCCTGTTATGTTGGATGCTTAATTTTAGCTCTATAAAGAGTAAAGTCAGTAAAAATCTCACATGCAAGCTACTTCGATGAAGTCAGCTGATAGATTATAATATTTAGGTTTAAGGGAGCATATGGTATCACTCATTTTTAGGTGAACTAAAGCTTAATGTAATGGAACTTCAATTTCAAATTTATGAACTGGTAACTTTCATATATATTTTTTATTTACCCAAATGAGCTGAAATACTGAAGCGACACTAATGATCACGAAATTTTTGATAAGTCAGTGAAAGTTAAACCTACTCAGCGACGAAGAGATACTGTCACTCTTCAAGTCTACAAGATAGCGGTTAATCGCGCAATGAAAAGTGAAATTTAATTCAAATCAATAAAAATATGTTTTATAATTTCGTATATGTATACTCATACATCGAAATAAAGATAAGAATAGGTATATAGTATAATATTTATTCGTATTTATTCGTATTCGTACTTTTAAAACATCGGATTGGGTAAAATACCGAACACGATGGTCCAAATTTGCCTCGATTACAGACGCTAGACTGTAAACCTCGTTGACTTCTGTGTTAGACAGTTACATTGTGATATGATATGGATATGATGTATCCTATTCGAATTAAACCAATTGAATGCAAATATTGCTTTCAATAAAATGTTTGACACAAGCAATTGCCTTTCTTTCGTCTGCTCACATTTAGTTTTTGTATGCTATGTATATACATACCTATTTATTTATTAACATAATAATATTTTTTTAAACCCGAAATATTAACGTTTACGTATCTATAATGAAATTATTAGAATATTTATATTATTATATTATTAAGTATTTGGTTGATAATTGAGAAAATTGTTGACAAAATTAGTTTAAATTTTGTCTTATAAGAGACATTTTGTAATTTCTTAAAACAATAAAGCATCTGTAAACCGAAAATTGTTATTCAAAAATATGTTTAGACGATAGACAATAGGGCGATAGATGGCGCTGATGTAAAAATTGTACTGAATATTCGTAACCGCTTTGAGGTAGTTGAGATTAAAACGTAATCTGGTTTAATAACTTTACCTATCGTACCAACATTATTGAACAATGAGTTAACGCTCTTAGATAGTGCAGTCTATTTTAATCTCAGGGCTGAATGCAGGTGTTTCGTATACTTCAATTATTAAATAAACTATTATGATAAACAACAATATTTAAAAGGTTTTATTTTGTCGTTTAGGTACTATTACAGATTTCGTTATTTTTTTATTTAATATGGCTGTAGGTCGATTGAGCAAAAGGATATTAATTTTAAAGATGGTCCGGAACTCAGGACTCAACTTATTGCAAAATTAAATGTATATCTACTTTCCAGCTCAGTAGATTTTGGTTTTACAGACAATACACGTCGATGTGAATGTTAAGTAGGTAAGTCTCGATTTCGTAACGAGAAGTTATTAAACACTTCATATATTGAAAATGTCTATTAAATAAAAAAAGATTCTGGACTAAGAAGAGCCCTACATCTTCCAATTACAACAATACAATTTGCAGACTATTTTCAAAGATTCCAAGTATCCTGTGGGATTAATGGATCAGTGGGCGTGGGAACGTTTCCTGTGTCACGACATGGAACCTGTTCTTTATCGTTCCGTTCCTGTTTCTGTAAATGTCGCTAAATATATATATTGTTTATATTGAATGTATACTAGCAAAGCAACAATTCGTTGACATATTAGTCGCTTTAGGCTTCGATGATAATGACGCACTCTGATTTCATTAAAGTTTTCACTTGTAATGGTCAATGTATAAACAATGTTATGAACATCGTACCAAAAATGAAACGAAAAGAGCTTTTTTTTCCTTTACGAGTATGTAGTTAAAAATATGTATTAAATCGCTAAAGTGGCGTCATCTGCAGACACACATGCAGAACCCTTATCTCTCCGGCATGCTTCCCTTTAATATCGCTGTGTGGCCGAGGCGGGCCTTTTTGAGCGTTAACAAGGCGTGTATCTCCGCTTGATTCATGCCTCGGCTTGGTAATGAAGTTATTATATCGATCGAGTTTCGCATGAGAACCCAAGGCAATCGTCAATCTGGTTTACAGTATGAGTTTAAAAATAAACTCGACAACGGTGTGTGGTCTGGTGTAACATACGTACTATAGAGTTATAACTTTATCGAGGGCATTGCAAAAATTTGTAGACCTTATGAAGCGATTTTTTTAATTATTTAAGTTTGCAAATAAATTTGTTACATTCATATAATGTTCCAGCGAGTGAGCTGATGGTCGTGAATACATTAAAATAAAACATGTTTAAATTAAAAATGGATTTCCAAGCTAGATAATTACAGTATTGCCATTTTCATAATGTTAACTGAAACTGCTTTTGTTAAGTTTTGGTTTTATATCAAATGTGTTTACAAGCAACCATCCATATACAGTAGAGATGCGTGTAACAAGTCGTAAACCATATGAATGCACTGTACGTATTATAAGGTACCAACGAATGGTGTCAACTTAATCACGTGAAAATCCAAACAGATACAATGATACGCAGGGGCTCCCGATAAGGCAGTTCATCAATTAAACATCAGATTCCACGGTTTCTAAGTGGATGGCTAAGGAGTGAGCGCTAGTCGTGGATAGCTGTGTGTGTGCTGTGTCTGTGTTAGCCTCAACCCACTCAAACGCATACTAATTGCGGTCGACGTGCTAGACTGCTCGGCTGCCACCCAAGGCGAGGATAGAATGCGAGCAGCCTTGTGGGATACGCTCGTTTTTGCTAAAGAGAATGTGGTGTACAATGATTGGCCCTTCGTGCCGGATACTTTGTTGCTACCACCCCACCCGCAGTTGGTAAAAATCTATTAAACTCGTTCGTCGAGGGAACTCGTATGTTTAATCGATTTAAATAAACTGCGTTTCGAACGCGTAAATATTATGATATTACGCCTCAAATGAGTTACGGGTGCGTCGACGTACCGTGGGCGCGGAGCCAAATTGCCGCCACGTTGGAACTGTCTAACGTCTCGAAAGGTACACTAAGTTGTCAACGTCGTAATTTAGCGAGAAGTTGTATTAATTTTAAATAACGCCGGATACATATCGCATATGGAGAACACGTCGCTTTGACGCAGAAACATGGAGTCGCTTGTAGCGCGCTTTTAAAAAATTATATATATCATCCCTCCACGCATTATGTAGAGATGCAGGCGTGCGTAATAAACACGTCGAATTTATACTGTTTACAAAAACGGTGCGAGACAACATTGAAACACTTATTAAATATCACAATTTTACTATGACCCCCTTTCCCTTGTGGTTGCTTAACGAAATGCAAGTTTCAACGATCATGTTTAACTGGTCGTCGCATATAGACGAAACGGCACCAGCTGGTCAATTACGATGCAGCATTGCACACTACGCACTGCGTTTTGCTCGATTTCCTTGAAATTTTCCACAAGTTTCTCATATTCGCTTGTAAAATAGCAACGACCACTTATCGCTCTGACCCATTCTGTTATCTATTAAATATTTGCTCAACGTGATCAGAAACTGCTGTTTGTTTTGCCATCTTCTTGTTCCAAATGGTCCTGGCCAGTGTAAGTTGATACATGATTATATCAGTGATAGAATATAATTGGTACAGTCCAGCTACTGGCTGCTACGAAAGACCTGTTGATCCGATGTTTATTGACATTGATTGCTGAACCGCGGGTTGTTGGTTTGATTCCCATCCAGGATAAATATCTGTGTGGTGAACACAAATATTTATTCTGTTTTATAACGTTTAGATATGACGTACATTCAATAAAAATATAAACAGTGACATTTTACATCAGACATTTTTTTTAGATACTTCTTTACGTTTTAATAACTTAATATTGCCAGGGATTAACTGGTAGGGAATGTTACTGGGGATATAGTTAACTCACCGTGACAGTACCAAATGAATAAATGATCACGATGAGTTTTAATGTCCTGTTGAAAAATATTATATTTACATTATTTAGAAAATAGACTCACCCTCTATACCACAGCGGGACGTAAACTTAACTGATGAAATATGGGAGTGTACTAAACTCCTCTGTCTACCTCTTCGAGAATTACAGGCGTTATGTTACGTCTTACATGGATTCAGATGTTATAATCACTGAATGATATCTAAATTCTGTACAATAATAGAATCCGTATAGTGTCTTAGTCCGGCTGACCTTAACTGCAACACATAAGGGGCGCCACGAAATCCGAATTGGGAAGGAACGCTGCATATACAAACGTGTATACGCGTTTTTCACACAAAGAAAAGCTCATCACAAGTAGTACTGCTAAAATCTCCATTCCAGTACCATCAATACGGTTTTAGGTCTATGTATTAATAAGGCCAAATATTCGTTGTCCTTTTTAAGAACATTCCGTACATACAAAAGTCACATGTGACATAGAACTTATACAGAGCAAAAGTGCAAAAAGCTAAAACATCTGTATAAAATACATCACGTCTGTATTTCCCCGAAGCAGTAGGCAGAGGAGTGTAGACACTCCCACGATTCTTCAAATATGTTGTATAGAACATAGGATACGAGGAGTGTAGAGCTGCCACGTTAATGTTAATACGTCCCATTGAATAAAAGGTGAGCCCATTGTCCTACACCGGGCACAAATGCAGACTCCGTGCTACTATTGAGAATTTAATTTAGCACCTTAATTTTGAAAGCATTCTCAATCTGTTTATAAAGGGCCTATATTAATTGTGGCATGGATATATAGCGCGCATAGCGGCGCGAGCAGGTCTGTTCTGGCGCGGTGTAATCTTTACAAATCTGTGTCTTGGCCATGAGTTGTTGATGTTCGCACACCTCCCAACTTTACACTGTGAAAGGCCATCTTTATATGGTTACGTGGGTAACTTAGTAGAAATACTTCAATGACAATTATAAAGAAATGTAGATTGTTTATAGATATGTGGCGTGTCTATGGCAGAGTCGAACGAGGTAGATCTAGGCGTGAGTACTTCGATCAAATCAAACGAAAGCTAGATCAAAAGTACCTATGATGAATATGGATTAGGCGAAAGAAATTTGTCCGGACCGGCCGTAACCGATATAAATTCTTACACTCTGTCTACTACTGTGGGAAATAGGGGTGACAATATATGGGTGTATGACAAATATGTATTTGTGAAGGTTAGGGATTACTAACAGTAGAAACGAAGTACAATTTACAGAACCCTGATCATTTTATGCTTTAAATAAAAGAAGAGTAGAAGTCTTTTTAATAACATTTACGAGTATAAAACCACTTAGATATAAAATGCACTTAGATTTTTAATCAACCTGCTCATTGTACTATACAGAGAGAATGAATTATTGCTACAGTAGCGATAAATTATGCGCATTGAACAAAATTGTTATGTAACAAGCACATTACGCGATAATTAAGCCATGAACACGAATAAATTATTCATTTGTGTACAAAAAAAGTTGGCTGAACTAATAGAACGCGTGTATTCTAACGAACTCGAAGACAATAGCCGCTTATCTGACCACAGATCGAAAATAGGGTTGTCACTGATCGTTAAATGTATAGGTACTATCTTTGTATGTGAGAGAAAAAAATACAACCGCTGGTATATGTTTAGGTTATCAACAATATAAAATGGCTGTATAAATAAAGTTTACGTTGAAGTAATTTAATTACAAATGTACATATTAATGTTATTAATATAATAGCTTACAACTTCCATTCGGTTTTTAAAATTTTGGATATTCACATGTTGGATGGTGTTATCATTTAATAATCTTGTCTTTAAAACTTAATGTAAGTTTTGATTGCCTAT
>DVPD01000261.1:0-12554 GCA_018237605.1 Apyrrothrix (Melanopyge) sp. n. Burns01
AACATTATTCATTAATTATATCATTACGCCAGGTCCCCATGTCTTCTACATTCATAACTCTCACGTATACACGCTGGGTTCAGAAACTTCTGACTCTATCTGCCCTATTTGGTCAAAATAGACGAGTCTTGGTCTCGTCTCGGCACTTGCATCCACCAATATTCGCATTGAATATCTGTTAATTCATTCCATACTATCTAAGGAGAAAGTAAAACGTACAAATGTTTAAAACATATTTAATCAGCTGGTCAGTTGGCGGAAAAGAAAAGGATGTCGCGAACACTGGCCCGCGCGGGTAGTTGTCCCGCGGCGGAGGCGCTGCCTGCACGTGTTAGGGATGTGCACTCCGCACCCGTGATGTACAACGTCACCTGCGTACCAGTCAGTTCTTTCGACTTCACTATGGTATTACCAAACGATTATCATCATCTTGATCAACCCCTTTATCATCCCACTATTGAACAGAGGTCTTCACTCGGAACGAAAAGGGTAGAGTAAACTACTCCCATAATTTCCCATGTTAGACAAGTGTAAGTTGGCATTCGCCACACACTCTACAGAACACGATGGATAACTTTTAACATGTGCAGGAATTTTGTGTGCAGGTCTTTTGGCAGACATCGTACATTATTTTTGTAAAGAAAATGACTGTTTCTGTTACACCCTCAAAAATATAATAAGAAATATAAACAAATTATTTAGTTTTTTTGATACTGTTTTGGTCATTACACGATTTTACTCTTTTTGACCATAGTAAGTATGATATAAGGTGAAAAGCCTGCGGTCATCCCAAATTTCTAACCTTCTTAAAGTAACTGCTACGGTTTGCAAGTAATACTTTAAGATACTAGCACTATAAGGATAACAGAAATGAATGACCTAAGCACCAAATAAAATATAAATTCACCTGTTGCGGTCCATGTCTACTTGGCTCTTCGGACAGCGGGACCGAGCGGGGCTCTTTGAAAGACTCTTTGCGCCGACGCTTGTTATTTGATCGTCGCCCTTCGAACCGCCTGCGACCGCTCGACATATTTAATGAAGATTCTGTAAAAACAAAAAAGAGCGTGACTGTGAGACCAGGCTAAGATTTATTAAAATAATTCTTAATATATAGTCTGTGTCTGCCAACATATATTAGACCAGTTTGGTAGACCATGACCATTCTTATTATTAACAGAGATAAGTGTCCAACAGTTGAACGAGAAAAAGTCTGACGGGATAAATTTTATTTGGCATCCCACAAGGGATCATATTAGAACCTATTCTAATTCTAATTTAATGAATGATATTTTACGCTTATAAATAGAGAACTATGACAGAATTACCTAAGCTAAAAATAGTGTTAAATATATAGAAGCACGTCAAGTATGTGAGGATAGACATGTATTTGGCACTCGGCGTTCTTTGTATACCCGGCAAGAGAACTGGTGTAATGATAAAATAACAATTTTGAACATATTCTATACTTCTTTTATTATCCATATTTAATCTACTTTCATTACCATCTTCAGTGTCGTGGTTCGGCGGCGGCAGAGCGTGCGGCGGCGGGTTGGACAAACTTGAGCGTCGACATTCTATTAATTTGACGAGGCAATCCAAAGCTGTTTGTTTATTCTGTAAGCACATTACTCAACTGAACATACAAAGTTACTACTAATACTAATGTTCCAAACACATGAAGTAGTAGTAGTAGATTGTGACACAAAAAAGTCGTGGCTATCCGGTACCCATAACACGGACAGGAATTAATGACTTCACGAAGGCTGATGGCAGGACTGAATAAAGTCAGCAGAGGACCAACTGTTATGGCATACTTTACAAGAGGCGAAGGTCCACCTATGGCAGCAGCCTCAATTAAGGCTGACGTGATAATGATAGACTATCAACTAAATCCTGAAACGTCCAAACACAGTATGAATGTAACCGATCGGGAAGAACTTAACACTGACCATGTTTTTAATATTAATACGAAAGAAGTAAATTTACATACTCTGACTTCTTCCAGCAATGAATCAAAACTAGCCGGATCGGTTGAATCCTTAAGAGCTTCCCAACTTCTATATAATCTTCGGTCTGAGATTCGCACAGAACTCTCGAGCTCGCGAATTTCTGGATATCCACAGAAGTGCGTTTAATGCAAATATTCCCTTTGTGTTAAACATTAAATATCCCTACGTGGATTTCTTGTAAAAACTTTCGAGTGAGGTGTAGGATACACTAGTGAGTATCAAACGAAACAGTATCTTATGTGCTCACTGGAATTACCAGTACTAAGGACACATCCGTTATTAGTTAATTCGAGGCCCGTCCTAAGTCTGGTCTCTTCATCCAGGCAAATATATTTAAGAAAAACAATAATATCTTGGGACAACTCACGCGGGTGTATCAACTAAGTACACGCTGTGCCATGGTAACCAGACAGCTGACAAATAGCTAATTAAAATTCAAATTGATTCAACTTAATTAATTAACTAACAGGTAATTTTCCAAGGATTCACATAATACATGGATCCAGGAACATAATCGTCGAGGAATCCCGAAAACCCACCATTGTCCTTGAGGCGTGCGAGATGCGCAACGAGCTCGTCTCGCTGCTCGCGCAGCGCCCGGCGCTGGGCGCGCGTGCGACTCGCCACGTCGCGGGCGTTACGCGCCTCCGCTGCCAGTGACGCCACCTCGCGAGCCTCCTGCTCTAGGCGTTTTTCTAACTCACTATAGTAACATTATAATCAGTTTAATATTAGAGAAATTAGGCAGGATGATTAGGACAGGAATAAATATTAGGTCCGCATACCTCGGATACTCCCCAGTGACCTGTGCGTACGACTGGATGTTCCTAATCACTTCTACCAGATGATGCAGCTGGTTACAGAACTCCGGCAGCTGCTCCGGGGTTAAATATTGACCGCTGTACCTTCAACACGACCCGATTGAGAAAATGCACTTTCAGTCATTCATAATCTCCAATGATAGATGAGCAGTAGAAGCAGTAATATAATATCCTAGTGGTTTGAGATTCAGCCCCTCACTCCGGGAGCCCGGGTTCAAATCCTGGCGCGCACTTCTTTACAAAAGGTGCGTTTTAAGATTAAATATCACATACTATAACGGTTAAGAAAAACATGAGGAAACCTGCACACTTTAGAGTTCATTAAAAAACATGTGTTCTAAGGCGAAATGTACAAAGTAGTACAAATGTAGAAAGAATAATAAATCTCCCAAGAAATTTAATGGATGGGTTGGATATTTAATACAAGTGTAAAGAGAACAACAAACCTCATATCAAGGTTGGCCGCAAACTGAGCGTCATCAATGGGGTCAGTGTAGGCCGAAGCTTGATTAGGCGGCTCTGTTTCGTCCGTCGCCTGCGTAGTGCTGCCGCATCCGATGGTTTCGCTCATTCTGAAAACAATCCAATATTAAAACTTATTATCCTCAGTTTTGAATATGATGTGCTTGCAGGAGAGGCTTATGTTAAGGGACAGGGACATTACAATTTAGGAAATCCCCGGACCAACATTGTGATCGTACTAAATAACACCTTTGAAATCTAATAGAAATGTAGGTTCATACTCGTATGAATGTGCACCATTTTAACAATAACCAAAGCAAAAGGTTGGCCAATGTAAATTTAAACTTTTATACATTCGTTACATAACAATGCCGTTTTTTATTTTTACGTTGGTTAGTAATCAGGACTATAGCCAGTATCAACTAATTTAGTTTAATGCTATTAAACGTATATATTCGTACAGTAGCCAAGAACGCTAAGCTCACCCTGCAGACGTGAAAGAGTAGTTCTTGTCGAGCGCGCTGTACCGATGCTCGCCGCGCAGCTTGCCGAGCAGTCGCCCGAGCAGCCGAGACTGCCGACCGCTCCCGCTGCTCTCCATTACTATTTGTTTACTTCGCTTAATATAGCGATAGTTGATTGTCAATGATAATTTAAAGCCAAAGCCGAAAAACTTTAATGTTGACTAATTATTGAGGCTCTGCGTTAAGACTATTAGGAATTACTGTTGAGAAGAAAATATTATTGACTAGGTTTAGTGCATAACTTTACTGTTAAGGAAAGTTAAAATGCCAGCCGGGCAGATAACATTATGGACCGTAATAATCATGGAAATAATAAAATGAACAGCGGTTCATTTTGTTCTCATTTTATTGTCAGTAATATAAGTACTCCTACTTTGTATGTATTGATCTTACACTAGTTATGTTGCTATACTACATGTTGCTTACGATTCTACATACAATATACAAGCCAGCAATTACTTCATTTAAATGACGACTTGCTCGTTGTATTTCTTTGAATGTTTTCAATATTTCTCACTGTTTTGTTTCTATATTTGTAAACTGGGCTTCAACTCCGTTAGCCGAGCCGCAAATCTTCATAATATTATATTCACGTGTTACCTGTACCTTGAGGTACAATTAGGTAAATTAGCAACTGACCACTTCTGATTGAACTTTGCAGAGTTAACTACATTACAGAAATAATTAGTAAGATGTAAAAGCTGGCTCTGAATTCCCAGGAAAACCCATGTTTATTGGCCAGTGCGCACAGATTTTCATATTCTTAAGACCTTTTTTTTCGGGATACTGCAGACATTGTCCGTTTTTTTTTGACAGTTGAGAAATGTCTCTGTGTAAGCTTGTTGACTCGTGTTTTACTTTTTCTGTATTTATACAGTAGGTACAATTTGCCTGCAATCTATTGTTGTAACATAAATGTTATTAATAAATAAATAAAACAATTTATAGTTTCCGTTTAGTGCTCTATCAAACAATTTTTAAGAATAGCTTAATATTTTGCCTATTTATAAATTGAAACTTTAATAATTAATACGAAGGATGATATTATGGTTTAATTGGTAATATACATTAGTCATTTCCTCAGAGGACATATTTGTTTCTCTGGTTTTGATTTCGTTGACAAAAAGTACTTTCGATTGCTAACGTTTTCCGCAAGAATAAATTGGAACCACCGCAGTATCTCGTTTGAAAATAATACCGCAAGGTTTGATGAAAATAATCTCATGTATGACTCGGTAGATATACCCAGCTCACTGCCACTTCAGCGAGCTAATTCTTTCAACTATGTCGGTGACTCTGGTTTTCTCATTCCTGATCCTATCCTTCATGAGAGACTCCGAGCATAACTCGCTGAGCGACTTCGAACTGGTTGACTAGGCGCACTGCGAGTTCCAGCTCCGTAGGTCCGGACAGGTAGGACGCACTGGTTGATAACTTTGGTTTCCAAACACTGTGGCATTGGATGAAGAGAAGACTCCACCAAATTTATGCAAGCCGAGGACAGGGCGCGACGGCGCCATTTGGGAGAGGCCATGTCCAGCAGTGGACTGAGATAAGCTGATGATGATGATGACGATGATGTATAACTCAAAAACGGAGTCATGCTTATTCAGTACCATTAGTGTAGTTTGTTGGTGCTAAGTAAGAGGAGTGAGAGTGTGTAACAAAATAAAAGACAATTATAAAGTCGTATTGCGTTGTAATTCATATAAAAATACAATTATCGTTACCAATATACATAATCGCATTTGTCAGCGAAGGCATACAAAATTATTATTCCATCATAAAAAAAGGCTGTGCAGACATCACTACAATATTAAGTACGTTAAATTCGTGACGCACGCGCCAGTCCGACTCGAGGTCTGGAACACAACTTCGAATCGAAATTTCGAGTGACTTCAATAATACGCCCCTATCAGTTTTCCATACCGAATACGAAGTGACAATTTATCACGACGAACTGATCAAACACTGATAGACGCAGATACAGTATATTTGTGAAATACAATCACTATATGTTAGTTAAAAAAATCTGACACGGAAAGGTAAAAATTAGAAAAATGCCTAATTTTGAGTGAAATATTCGAACCTTAATACAAAACTCGTAAAATTACCAATTGTGACCATGAGTCTAAAGTTTGGCCGGCATAGGACTGCCACTTTGACACTAAAGCGGAATTCGTGAAATATTAAAAAATAAAATAAACATATTCTAATTGTACGTAAATAAATGTACTGGAGATTTTGTGGAGTAAATAGAAAGTAAATTTGCGAGGATAACACGCGAACCAAGTTCCACGGTTTAAGCAAAACCACGCTAAGAAGCCGGGTTGGGACCAGCGCACCACGAGGCCATCAACAATGTACAGTCTAGTGCATTAACATGATACGGTGCAAAATCCTCTACCACCGCCATCATGTTTTCACCCATCAATTTTCCAAACCTCATCAAACAACCTCATCATAGACGCCGTCGCCATTCGTACCAGCTACGGACTTCCCTAATGTTGTCACCCATTTTTTTATAACGTCAAAAGTTGTCAAAACGACGAGCATGAAATTAAATTTACAACATTCGATAAGTCTTTTTCAGAGGAGCGTCTAATATATGATGCTTTATGTTAATTATCTCATTGGTACTTTCATGATAATGAAAGTATTGTCTATCTACAAAATTAATACGTTATCTCGTCAGTCCATAGAAGCTAAAATCAGCAATACTTTTATATATAATATCACCTCTCAGTCATCACGTCCATTTTCAAAAATCCTGTTTAATGTTTAAGCCAACATTTTAGACAACTGACCTTACTTTTCAAGTAACAGTACATCTAATCCATAGCTCATTTCCTCACTCAGGGTTGCCAGGTTGGTTCTATGAGACTTGGCAAAGTTGTCAATAACTAAATAAATATATTTTCTCTCTGACACCCACACACAAACAAACAAACAAAACACACTCAACCAACCTCAAGCAGTCTTTTGGATGACAAACGAGATTGTTGGATATTGCATCATGGAAAATCAATACAAGTATACACGTAACATCACGCCTGTAATCCCCGAAGAGGTAGGCAGAGAAGTGTACTACACTCCCACGTTTCAGCAGTTACGCTTATTATATATATGCACTACAATACGTCTTTTATGACTCTATCATCACACATTTTGTTTATTTACTGCAACACAGTAAATTATCATAGTCAACATAAAAAATAAACAAACATCTTTACTGCATAATTGCATTAAATTACCTTCATTCATAAAAAGAAGCAAAACCTGGTCAAGTTAAACTAACCTGGCAACCCTGACCCAAATCGTAACACTCAATCAAGAATTTGCCCTAGCACATATTAACGAACTGGAGTGTACCGGAGCAAACAGCGTCAGATATCAACAAAGGCACATCACACCATACGCAACTAATAACAGAACTGGTCCCAGCAAAGATCTTAACGAACCATACACGCCGCCCGGCCTTACCAGAGACCCGACGAGAAGCCACCTGGGGGACAAACAATAAGTTTTATACGTCACATCAAACATTCATACTTTTGTCATATACTGACTGTTGCTAAGGAGCATTTGTTATGTCTGTCAGGGTGTTGTAGACCTAACCTACCTGCATCCCAAAATAGTACTTGAAGTCTGTCTCCCACGGCCTAACAAATAATGTGTACACTTACAGATTGCAGTGATTACTTAACATCAAGTAGTTCGCGTACATTTGATACCTTTCAATAGAGGTGTTACATGAACTGGTCAGTTCTGACAAAATAGATAAGATTGGAGAGTCATATCATATACGTTTAAAAATAACTGATAACTGCTCTTTATGATTTAATGATGTTCCACCAACGGAGGACAGTATGTCCGTAAGGAGTACATAATACTTACATACTCGTATATATAACACAACATTTTCCTCAAACATAAAATAAAATAAAATAAAATAAAATAAAATATTGAAACCTGATTTTGTATAAAAATTGTATTATTAAGTATTACATTTACCTGGAGGTACGCGCACGCGCTTGGGTGCCTCGTTTCTGGTCGGCTCAGTCGGCGTCACTGCCTTGGGGCTCTCGGACTTAGGCTCCGGCGAAGACTTAGCTTGGTGCACGGGCGTTACGGCCTCCTGCTGGGGAGACTCCGCTTTGCCGTTCTGACTCGGCACGTCCGCACCGTTTGTCGGCTTCGCTGGCTCATCGCTTTGTACTGGAATCGGGCATTACGTATCGGTTGATCAAAAATTTTGGAAATACGAAGATGGTTTCTGTTAATCAACATGTAAACAAGACAAAGAAAATGATAATAACATATTTCAATATGGTACTGGGAGCTTATTTCATAATAAGACAATAAATTGCCAGTAAGAATTAAAGGAGACTACAAACAATAAAAAAGATGGCATCCAATAATATTTCTGGACACATTATTATTCCCAACGAAAAAAGTACGTGAATGGGTATCAATGACCTCATATCGGAACATACGAACAAAATAAACGGCCAATCGATAGTTACAATTTATTGTTCCTCCAATAATCTGTCTCGCTTGTTCTTATCAATCATCGAAGCGCGGGGCCATTGGAAACTAATAATTCACGTCTCTAAAACGACGCGCACAGGCGGGAGGGATACATTATTATTTAGATAGTCACTATAAATAAATATAAACATTACAAGACAATTCGATTCTGCCATATTTAAACAATCTTAGGCGCATTAGAAATTGTAGTATTCTAGCTCAGAGGTCGTAACAAAAACGATTGGTTGCACTTGCACCAGTTAACGAACTGGGTTAGTAATGTTAGCGTATATCAGAAGTCAGTCTAGGTGAAGGCGTCACGGTCTGGTGCCGAATAATGACAAACTGGGATTGTCCAACGTGTCTTCTGAAGCGCGGAAGTGTATATGAACACTCGCCATTATCGGTCAACCACACAAGTGCCCGCGGCTGTCAGTGTTCATAAACTTGTCCAATGTGAAATATTCCTTTGCTAAGTTAATAATGTTAGACAGCAGCTTAAAAAGTAATGTGATATAAAAAACTATTTTCATAACGCTCATAACGAAATTGTACTAAAAGAAGGATAAATCCAGCGGCCTTACAATGACCAAAAGTTAGTAATACTGGTGTAGTTAGAATGCAGATATAAAATATTGTACAAGTCTTCCGGATGTTGAATATATGTATAGCAAACCGAGTGATTCTGTAATTTCGAGACGAATTCAGTCGCAATAACCTGAATTGTCGCGCTAGCTATAGCGAAATACGTACCGCATGCCTGCGCAGGCCTACGCCCAGTGCGTGGGGGCTCGGGTTCTCCGCCGAAGATATCTGTGTGGCCGCCGCCGGGGGGTCGGAGCACCCTGCTCGACGAACGCGAACCATCACCGAGCCCAACATTGAACGAAGTTGAAGTCATTTTAGTATTTTATTTTTTATTTTATTTTTCTCTGGAAATAAGAAAAAAAAAACAATGTATTATAAATTCGAATACTTAAAATCATAACCCACATCAACACAAAGATGCACCCACGTTAGAAACACGACTCCCAGACTCAATGGGTGGACGAGCCACTTAAAGCATTTTGTCATAAACGTTTCCGTCGTTCGATAAACACTACAATCAGACAATTCCGGTTTGTATCCAGAAAGCTTATTAGTCACCCGACATCTTAGGCGCATTGTAACAATTTGTTTTTCTTCTAAAATGTAACCGAGGAAACACTTCTTTTGAGAATTACAATCTAGCCTATGAAGCTAATGAATAATTTCATTAAAACTTAATTTGCTAAGTGGAGTGTAGCTAAGAATATGTCCAATAAAACATTACTTATAGTCTCTATTAAGGGACAATTTGTAGTTCAGATATGGACTAAAGAAAGTAGGAAGCGACAGTTCAAGAACGATTAGATTTAAAAAGGTAAATGACCAAATGTGGTCAATTTATTCGTATTTTATGTCTAGACACTTTGAAATGTATTTAGGCTAACATTTTAATTAATAACCCAATGTCCGCCTACGTAGGAATTTTGAAAAGGTGTTGCCCAATCTTCCAAGCACCCGAAGGATCCACTAAAATGAAGTGTTTAGTAGGAATTAAGCTGCGAACGATGACATTTTCAGAAAGTAGAACAAGAAGGTTAATTTCCAAAGATTCACTCACTTCACTATCCTATTGACACTGCATGCGAACGTGTATGGGCCGCAGTATCCGCTGACCGCTAGTAGCCTACTTGTTAGTTACGCTTTTAATTTTTTTTATTGAGCTATAGGCTCGCGTTTGACTGCCATCCCACCTGATGGAAAGCGGGATGCAGCCTAGGATGTAGCACGCTTGCCTAGAAAGTGCGTATTCACTCATGTTACCGGTTACGTACTAACTAATGGTCTCACTAACAATTTTACTGATTGACACTAAATATTTTAATCGTAGTCTTGTTCAAGATCGGTTGCAGATGTTCATCTTTAGATAAACTTGTAACATCGTGTCCAAGCTCAATCATGACTAATCATGACATACTTAGTATGGGATGTGGTGCCACCTAAAGGGATCAACCATAACGCTATTGGTCTCAAGGTGGTCTACCAACACTGCTTATGTGCAGTGCGGCAAACTATAAGGAAATAATAAGATTTAATTTAGCTGTCTGGACGAATATATTTTGCAAACAGGACAACGGAAAACTAGAACGTAAATTTCGATTAACGGGGTTACCGACCGACGTCAAATCCATTCTCTACCGCAACCACAAAAACGCGGTTTGAAGCGCAAAAAGTTTTACCGCATAAGCGTACATACATGCAGTACCGTTACACGTGAGTATGTTCTCATCCACGAGTAACTTCACGTGATCTCGAGACATTACGAATGTAGGCCTTCATAACGTACTAAAAGTATCATATTCGTGCATTAAGTATGAATTTGACAGATTCAGTCTATTGTTAATTCAATAGGACTAGATGCTGTCGTGTTCCACCATCGAAAAATATTAAAATTTCCCTAGCATACATCTAAGGTACATTTTAGTATGATTTTATCAAAATAAAGCTGTTCCGCGTGGTCGCCCTTTTAAGAAATTTACATTTGATGTTTTTTTATGCTCATATATATATTTGACCTGCATATAGTGACGCCTGATTAACTATCTTGCCGCCTGGTTAACTATTAATTAAAATACATCTAGAAATGCGAACTTCATGGAAATAATGTATTCAATGAGCCAAAAATCTTACCGCAACAACAGCGAAAATCAGGTTCCCTATCAACTGTTCGGCTTGCGGACCTGATTTAATGACTAGTTCTATAGTTTCCTTTCAACATCAGGGGAACTGCGGTTTTGGTCATCGCTGTTCTGTGTAATAACATTATGCAAATAGCAAATAACTTACAGCAAAAATGAGACGTTACATCACGCATATAATCTCCGAAGAGGTAGGCAGAGGAGTGTAGTACAGTCCCACGTATCACCAGTTACGTTAACGTTCCAATATGGAATAGGTGGTGAGTCTATTGCCATACACCGGGCACAAATCCAGACTCCGAGCGACTACTGGAAATTCTAAATTTAGAAAAATCCAATAGTACTCGAACCGGGATTTGAACTCAGGACAGGACCTCTCGATCAGGAGTTGCGCTTGCAACCAACACGACCAACGAAGCAGTCAAATGAGACATTACTGAAATAAGCAGAAAGTATGAGAGGCAACATCTACTGGTCCTTCTGCTCCAATGGGTTTGCGTCACATCGCATTATCATATAACGCGCGTGCGCACTGACATGCGACGTACCTATCCGATTTCTAAATGAACATGATACGGAAGTATTTCTCCATATAGCTCCCTGCTTTACGTCTTGCAAACTCCTACAAAACATTTTTTTAACTTGGCCAATAGACAAGCGAGTCTCCTCACGGTAGGTGATCATCGTCGCATCTGATTGAGAGAAGGTGAAAATATGATGCGTCGAAGAACGTTTTCCTGTCTGTCACAGCGTTTCGGGAACACTGCAGTAGGAATTTCATTCATATATTTCACACACGTGCGGGGTAGAAATAAACATGGAAGCCGAACTAAAAATTAAATGTTTGATAAAATTCAAAACGGTCACATATTCCTGTGCTGCGGATTAAACTGCAATCCGATAGAACTTCGTTTATTTACGCTATGATACTATTTGCACTGCCAACGCGACATAGCTGAAAGATAAAGGAAAACTAGTCTCATCTACACGTTAACTCTCATATGAGGATATAATTTATTGCTAATAGTATAACAGTGCGGATTCCATAATTTTGGAGAACTATAAGTTGATTTAAATTGTATTCTGGACTAAGGATTCTAGATAATCATTCATGAAGAAAAAAATTTTAAACACATGATGATTCACAATCCCAAGACGTCAAACATTATCATAACAATAGTTCATTGAATATGTCTATACGGTAGCGGTGTAGAAAGCTGATAATATTAATTGTGCGCGTGCGCACATCCTCTGACGATAATATTGAATATCATTATGAACAATTCTCTCTTTGTTCTCGTTTAAGTCTGGAAAAATTCTTCAATTTCACCGTTAGCGTTACTCCCCAAAGAATGATAATTGCTTAATTACTTTCACAATAAATAATATTTTAATTTTATATATATAAGAGTTTCAATTCTAATCTATGCTGTCACTGACAAAAGAACACAGAAAAGAAGAATGTGAAAATAGGAGATTGAA
>DVPD01000262.1:0-12553 GCA_018237605.1 Apyrrothrix (Melanopyge) sp. n. Burns01
CTAAAAAAAAATATAGCATATCTAATTTGGCCTTTTCAAGACAAATAAAAATAGAACCACGTTTATGTCTCAATTACAAACAATCTCTAATAGCAATTCAACGATTTAAATTGGTTTGTCGTTACGAGTATGAAAAATTTAATTAGTTCCATCGATGTTAATTTTATCCTATTCATTAGAATTCGTTGCGAATAACTGTTCAAACACGCGAAATATAATTTTGCGCACGTGTATGTACAGTAACGCACTAAATAAACTACGCAGGTAATAGCCAAATCGTACAGTCACCATTTTATCATACTCTTAAGTTGTGGTAAGCTTAAGGTTAAATTGTTAGTTTGAATTCTATTGTTGAAGACGAGTTAGATCGCTGTCTTTATGGTAATCCACTATTAGACAGGCCATTATTCATGTTATCGAAATGCATTAAAGACCACCAAGTCAGAACATGATCGTTTTTTTATCTGTTTAAAAAATAAAAAACTTTACGATTTATGTTTACAGATTCCATATTCCTAATCTTAAATGCTTGGGTTAATGTCTTGGACTACGGACGATCTACCAGGTTTTTATAAATACTACGCCTTGAGCACTGTCGTAAAGTTAAAATGAAAAAAAAAGCGCAAAACGGCGAATGTTCGTTCGCACGCACACATCTCGAATGTAAGGTCATATCATCTATTCTATTGTTGTGTCATGCCGCTATAAAAGATAATCATTTCGTGTACGTATTTTAGAGCAATTTGCTGAATGTCGCCCACGATTTCGTATACTTAGAAAACTATGGCTACTTCGCACACTCACTAATAGAGCATACTCACATCAGTACAGAGTTGAAACATGTTTTGTAATTTAATATCTCTTAATTTAATTTGAGAATATTCCTAGTAGGAATCGTTTTTATTAAAATTCGAAATTATATCAACTAAATTTTATCACTGCAGATTAGATTTTATATCGTGGAAAGCATAGCTGCCTTTGAAAATATCCTATATATCTGACCGAAGTCTTACAGATTTGGCCTGTAACAATTGAAATAATAATTATGATTCTTAACACTCACTCTTATAGTATATTAATAATTACTGTGGTAACATGAATACAAGTAGACAAGTACTCATGCAATCCGACTCAGACTTGATACATAAACTTGTTATTCCATTCACTGTCTAGCCGGGACTAAACCCGCGACGTTCTGTACGATAGACCAACATGATAACCAACGTGCCAAAGAGATCGTAAAAAATTAAATCGTGTTTAAATTATAAATAACGGTTTCAACGGATAAATATCTAACACAAATTAAATCTCCTCCGTCGGATCGGAGGGCCGGCGACGAAAACAAATCAATTGATAGCCTTCCGGATACCGGATTTTTTTGCTTACCGTACCAAATTAGTCGACACTAGCCTTGAACACTTCACTAAACATATTTGGGTCATTAACCCTTGCCAAATCTGGTTGTGATTCACGCTGTGATCAAAATAATAAAGTTTCGAACAGTTTTTGTACAGGTTCTTTTAGATACACAACGTATTAAATTGATGTTTTTTGTACGCTGTCTTGTTACGTGTTCTTAATATATAGAATGCAAGCGAAATAAATTCTGTAGGTAATAATGTGGCATTAAATCTGAAATTTTCTCTTATTATGAGAAATCTCGTATTTCCATCTATCTAATTTGCCACAAAGTCAACCGACAGGATAGAAATTTCGTATAAAGACAAAGTTGGCCAAACATAATAAACACACTCAATATGACCATATGTAACTCGTTTACATACCCAAAATATAATATAAATAGCAAAAAAGAGGTAACAAAGACATTCAGTACAAATGGTCTTCACATGCCGAATTGATGATAAATAATTCAATACAAAAAAATGTCCTTCCAAACGACCTTTCAACCGATTCTGACGCGGTCTGTGCGCCTCCGATGTACCGTGTGCCATCGGTACTTATGTTTATGGAAAAAAGGCATCAACGGAATTTTATGTGTTTTTCGTCCAGAGCGGTTCTTCATAGCTGTCTCGGTTTTTATTTAATGCGTTAAATGCTAACGGCGTCCGATAACCCCGGACACAAGGACAAGCTAGTCAGCCGCTCGGCGCCCGGCCTCTGCGTCGCTCGCCAGTTTTTTTATATTACTCCGAACTAGTTTACTTACTTCTTTTTGTACTTGCACAACTTTACATGTCGACTATTGTACCTCATAAATGTCTATAATTTAAATACCTAAATAACTTCAAATACCGATTAATTAAAAAATACGAATATAATTCTATGGCTGGTTTTTTTTTATTTATCATTTTATTTGATGGAACTGAAGATTAATAGGTAATGAATAATTGAACAAAAATGTCTGATTTACATAAGTTTTATTTAGGACCATAAAAATTAAACTGCTGTTCTGTTTATAAAATACGCTACCGTAAGAAACATTGATATTGTACCTATATATTTACAGTTATTCTCAATCATCGTTAAGTAAATAAACTGGCAACTAACTCTGAAAGTTTGGTATACGATGATAACAATATAGTACTAATATTCCATAGCGGAATTGTCTTCATTAATTATTTTAGAATGTGTAAGTGTAACGTACTATCGGTGATTAACGAGCAAATAATTAGTCTTACTAATCGAAACAATACCTGGAGCCTCCGTACAGAGTACTACGTAGTCATGACGAAATGAATTTTTAGATTAGTAATGTTACAGCGTTTCGGCGTTGCATAAATTCAATAAAGAAAGTAAGTTTTCGACATTGTAAACTTGGAATCTATTTTGTGTATTTTAACATATTGTATTGGAATAGTGCTCGGTATATGTACGCTGGCCTATTTGAGAATCACTAATTATTGCCAAAACGCTATGCAGAGAAGGCTGCCTTCATAATGGCTAAATAATGAGTGTACGCGTTCAAGGTTGACGGCACTGTTCCTCGACAGGAAACAGCAAAGTAACTGAATAGATA
Organism: Apyrrothrix (Melanopyge) sp. n. Burns01; assembly: GCA_018237605.1. NCBI lineage: Eukaryota > Metazoa > Arthropoda > Insecta > Lepidoptera > Hesperiidae > Apyrrothrix > Apyrrothrix (Melanopyge) sp. n. Burns01. The sequence continues at coordinate 2,978 of DVPD01000262.1, forward strand.
TGGACATGGTAATTACGAGGCCTTGACTTACCGTTTTAGTATAAAAACCGCACTATTTAAATAGACCTCGTTAACAATGAGTTTAACGTTAACATTGGCTAATATTCTAGGTACCTACATGCGTGCGAATGCTAATTTTTAACTGTGTAATGAAACTTGTGCACAATACTTACTTACTCTCTTTTTGGAAATGTCCACGTACGAATTGATTAATATCCGGTTTTTTTACGTGTTGTAATTAATTGAAGTGGGATATTATAGCGATAAATAACAGGCCGATAAAGAAATCACAAATCTATTTACATATTATATTGAAATACTACATCTTAGTACTACTTCTTAATACTACTTTATTAGTTCAAAGGCCATAGAAGTAGTTCGTGGCAACTGGGTGCAATGCTATTGTTAATTAAATATGAACTGTTTTTGGATTCTTAACTGGATCTACAACAATCACGCGCGACTCAAAGAATATTCATCGCATTTCCAGACTGGTGTGCAAATGTCAGAAGCCTTGCTTATAACAAAAAAAAACAGCAAACGGATCCATTCTTTCATGATTATTGCCGCTTATTAATCTTTTATCTTTACTATATATGTATATGAATAGCACCTTATATACCTAAATGTGTACTCGAAAAAAGCAAAGCATTCGGTGGAATTAATGATTATGAATTCAGCTATTATTTTATAATCTTGCCAAATAGGTACATTACCTTTTCATACGTAGCCTCTACGTAATAAAACGACCATAGCTCGTGTCATAACCTTGGTCTCGAGATTCAAAATACTTTGTTGAACCATAGAGCTAGAAAGATCTACGGCAGACATTAATTTTTGGAATTTACTTTAACGCACTTTTTTACTGCCATAATCGAGAGGTTCGGGGTTCAAAACCCGGGTCAGTATTTTTGTCTTATTTAGAATTTCTAGTTAAAATTCCTAGTAGTGGCTCGGAGTCTGGATTCTTGCTCAGTGTATGGCAATAGGCTCACCCCTGTTCTATGGTGGAACGTAAAGGTAATTGGTGAAACGTGGGAGTGTACTGCACTCCTCTGCCAACTTATAATAAGCGTGGAGATAAAAAATATTAACAATAGACTGCACAATAACAATACACTGCAGGAGGACCCTAGGCCTGTAGGAGAAAGACATATTTGGCACTCGGTTCTTTGTGTCTACCTCAACACATAATAATAAAAATAATAATAACAAATGCTAGTATAAATTCTGTCAATAAACAGGGTAGTCTTAATTTTTTTTAAATGAAAAATAAAGTATTGGTAGCATATGGATAGAGATTTTTAAATTGAATCTGCGCCGTCACGCCTCGCTGCGCAGACGCTTGCAATTACGAAATACGTATAAAAAAGAATTCTCAACAATGCCGGTTTCGTCCTTGGGTCCTTAACAAAAGCTGAGAAAGGGCAAGGGAACTCGTTTGGGTCAACCTTGGAACTTTCACTGACTACCTACGCACTTTTTGCTATATCTAGGCATGTTTGGAATACGTTATTTCTGTTCTTGTTGCTATATCCAAATTGTATAAAATAAATTATATAAGTATAATTTACATTCTTTTTTGGGAAGGAAATATGTGAAATGAAAATAAATACATATTAATAAAATATTTTCAATATCGAATAAATAAACAAATAAAACTAATATTATCGTTATGTATTACACAATATGGATACATCCAAAACCTATCATTATCGTTGTTTATTAATACTGCAAATTAATAATTATAATTAATTTACTTCTAATCCTATTGCTATTTCCATGCAATCAAATGTCTAACATTTAAATTTGTACTTTTTTAAACTAAATAGACAACAATTTTGTTACCAACAAATCATGGATTTTGCCGAAATATTTGTTACAGAAAGTATTTGGAAGTATTCAATGGTAATTGTAAATATCTGCGGTGTCAATGGTCATTTTGTTAGTTTAGATTTAGGTCGAGATTGCATTTGTCGCTTTGTCCCCGGGCGCGACAATTATTATAATGCGACACACACATACAACAGTGTAGGTGAGTTTGCGGAGGCGAGTATTACCGTTATGGAGGCACATACCAGTGACGTCAACGAGACTTCATGCCTTCGACGCTATACAAATATTTTATAAATCGACTAGAATAACGTAACTGTGTATATATAACCTATAAGTTATTTAAAGGGAGTATAATTCATTCAATATTTTTATCTTGTTTCAGATCGTGATGTATTTGGTGAAAGTAATGTTGGAAAAAATGCACACGAGAGGCGCACTAAGGAACCAAGAAGATTTATTTCTTCCATTCTTGGTGGTGACATACCCTACGGCAGTCATCGAGGACATGTACTTACGCAAGCAGAACGTAAACTATATTTGCCAGTTATTGCAGAAGACAAGAAAACAGAGGACAAACCATTAATAAAAGAAGAGAAAGATCCCTTAGAAAATGATCCGGTTGTCTTGCCTTCTACAAATTCACCATCTCCTGAATCAGCACCATCTCCTGGCATTGATAACAGTATTACTTGCCAAAAAGTATCAGTCATTCAAAGAACTCCGTCACAGTCGCAGTTTCGAGATAGTAAAAAGGAATTGACCGATGTTAGCATTCCTGCCACTTTACCCACATCTGAACCTGAACAAGACCAACCTATTGATTATGTCATTGCGAAAAAACGAGGTGAAACAGAAGATGAAGAAACTGAAAAGAAAATTAGAGAACAAAGGAGAACAAGCAGTTCCAAAATTGCCAATAAAATTTTAGCAAGGCCAGTTTTAGTTCTTAGAAACTGTCCAGGCAGTAAGGTTCCTGGAATAATGAACGCTGCTGCTGGTCATGGGCGATCAACTGGGGGTAGTGGTTCAAACTCTAACACTCAGAGTAGTGGCGGATCAGGCAGCTTTAGTTCAGGCACCGGGAGCACCGCACCTAGTTCAGGTGGTGGTGGTGCACTCGGCGGTGGATCAGGAAGTGGCGGCAATGGACGCGACGGTCGGTCTAACTATGGTCCAAATAGCCCACCAACTGGAAGTCTTCCACCCTTCTACGAAACACTGGGCGCTTCAACCAAAAGTGGACAAAATTCCTTTAATGCTAACAGTACCTTCTCTAATGAATTTAATATAATTAATGGCTTTAATATGGATTGTGAAAATAACGAAAATACTACTAACTTCCCTGAACAAAGTAAACAATATTCTTTGATGCAAAATGCGCATTATGGTATAGCTCTTAAAGATGAAGAAACTGATTATGAGAACAAACTAGAAAATCTAGGGGCAATTGGAAATTATGGAAACAATTTTGATGATTCCATGGTTGTGGATATGGGAGAAGACGTTATTGATAACTTCCAGTTTTCCAACACACTTACGTTTTCTGGAACTAATGAAGGCATCATTGGAAATCTGTCCGATTCAGCTGAAGATTTTGCAAGTCTTCTAAATAATCACGTTGAATCCATAACTGATTCGGATTTGCGAGAATCCTCATCAATTACACCCGATTCCGTACATAACCCTGTGGATATCGAATCGTTAGCGGAACAAGTCAGTTTAAGTAGACAATATTACGAAAAATCAAACTATTTAGCTTTTGCAGGCCAAGAACAAAGTTCTTCTTATAATTTCGCTAAAGAACGTCCAGATTTGTTAATGCAACTAAATCCACTATTGCAACACAACGAGGGTCAAATGCAACAATTACAAATTCACGTCCAGCTTCAACAAAGGCAGCAAATATTATCTCCGGGATTTCCATTCACTAGTCACTCTTTAGAGTTGGATTCACCCACCGGCGTATCTCTTCCCTCGCCAGGTGGTAATAACTCTTTGGATGGCAGCAACCACATCGAGACTTCATCACTCAGTCCTGCTGCCGCTGTAAGTCTGAAGAAAGGCTCTGTCAACGATAGCAAAATTCAAATCTTGCAGCAAAGGGTAAGCATTACTTGATTTTAAGGCGAAGCTTAAAATAAATCACTCCTTCAATGTCTTTCATCACAAAACATTATAAACAAAACAATGACATTGAAGTGAAAAATACGTTAATATATAACGCTGAGCCTGAATCAACTTATGCTTTAACCTACTGCAGTGATATCAATTATACAACCTATCCTTAATACAGGACAGCTGTAATTGATTAAGCTCAGCTTTATAACAATTATAAAATTGTAGCACGTTTAGTGAGGCTGTCCTCAGTGAAAAACACTAACTTTAATGTAATTTATTTTCAGTTGGGTTTACCAGCAGAGCTTCCACTAGAGTTTATTAATGGCGGGCATGGGGTAAAGAATCCTTTAGCTACAGAAGCGAATGCCAGACAGCGAGAAGAAGAAAAAAATAAACAAGTGTTGGTTAGTGAAGATGATCCAACAAAATTTGTATGTCGCGTGTGCTCGAAGAACTTCAGCTTACAGAGGCTGTTGAACAGACATATGAAATGCCACTCGGACGTTAAGAGATACCTTTGCACTTTTTGTGGTAAAGGATTTAATGACACATTTGATTTAAAAAGACACACAAGGACACACACTGGAGTCAGACCCTACAAATGTAATTTGTGCGAAAAATCGTTTACCCAAAGATGTTCCCTCGAATCTCATTGCTTGAAAGTCCATGGCGTCCAGCACACGTATGCCTACAAAGAAAGAAGGACTAAGGTATTTATAAATTTTCTTAACCATAATGTCATTATGCTTTATAATTTGTCATTAAATGTCTGTATAAGTATGTTTACTGTTTAGAAGTTAAACTATAGTATGATCTTCATATAAAAACTTAACTGTCAAATTTTTCAGATGTATGTTTGTGAAGAGTGCGGCCACACCACGTCTGAACCAGAAGAACATTACATGCACCTAAAAAAGCAACATCCTTACTCCCCGGCGCTACTCAAGTTTTACGACAAGCGACATTTCAAGTTCACGAATGCTTCGTTCGCCAATCAATTACTAGGACAACTGCCTATGCCTGTGCATAATTAAAGTAAACTAGACGTCGTGATGCACCTAAAAACAATTCTGTGCAGATTTTATCAGTAAAACACATTCCATGAAAATAAATGGCACAAAATATTAAGCTAAAAGCGTTAATTTGTCAGCTTAATAATTAATGCAAATATTTTTTTAACATAATAGTGCGTCTTATCGACTGTATAATTAAATATAAACCAAGCACAGAATTTTTCTTTTAATTATTAATTAAAGCTGTCTTCCAAACTAACTGTAGACATTCCGCATTTAAAATATGTAGAATATGTTATCAGTTCGTGTAACATTTACAGGAACAATTAATTTGTTCTTATATGAAATACCTTTAATTTTTTATCAGTCGAAATCTACTGACACTGGTCAGTCTTCAGGCGTGACTGCAATTAAAAAATCAAAGTATCGGGTATTATGTGCAATCTTTGGTGATGGTACGGGATTATGTATAAGACTAGTTACTATTTGTAGACTAAGGATAACTTAATGTCATAAGAATGTCTGATAATAGATATAATTTTTATAGTTTCATTTCAATTCAGCGTAGGATAAGTAAAGGGAATTTATTGGTTGGTGCTAAATGACTGTCAGACTCGAATCGCTGACTTGAAATGAAGCAATTTATGATTCGGATGACTTTTTTTGTCCGAATTATATATTATTTAACATGTATAAAAATGAATAATGCTTGAAAAATTTACTTCACAACACGGAATCTTTTCCTCGATTTAGTGATATTAGCTTCTAATTTTCTCACAAAATACGTATTGACACAAAATATGTCACAATTTCTAAGTATTACAATGTACTTAAAAGTAATGTTTTTTTTCTTTGTTCGTACTTATCGATTTAAAAATTATTAATTTGATATATTATAGTGGCAACTCCAAAAGGGTTTACAATGTGTCGTACCAAGTATAAATGCATTTCTAGAAGTATTTATATTATTTAAATTATAGAATTGATTGGATAGTCTGTGCTGTGAGTGTGTGTGAGAATTAATTAATCTATTGTATACTAAGTTATTTAATGCGTTATTTGTTACAATATATACTTTACATCGAGATAAATTTCGATGGAGGGTGTTTGCGACTTTAGGGCCTAGTAAGAAATATGATGCTCAATTTTGGTACATTTGCGCTTTCACAGCGAAGCTTGTGGATGAATAAAAGAAAAATTGTAAATACATCTAAATTTAGTAAATAGTAGTAAAATTAAAAATAATATTATCTGCTTACGTAAGTAGTACCTAATTAGCATTAATGAGATTTTTAAAAGATAATTGTTGTAGTATTTTGTACAATTGGGTAAGATTTAATAGATCTGAAAATATTTATATCGGCTTGTTGTTAGAAAATTCGGTTTTATTCCACGATATTGTGATAGCGCAATGCCTGGGTTATAACTACTCGTCTGTTGCATTTACTAGCATTTTTATTCTATCGTCAAGCTGTAGTTTCATATTTTAGAAACAACCTTTGTTACTCTGTATTGATAAGCAATATATCATTCTTTAAACATTTTTCGCATTTTTATTTTTTATACAATATTTCAAACAATAAGATCTACAAATATCTATGAATAAGTAGTAAACATGTCCTATAGTTTAACCATGTATTATACTATGAGGGTCACTTCATCATCATGCCATTAGATTGATGGGAAGATGGATTAATAGACATAATTGTATGCAATCCATAAAACACTAGAATTTGGTAATTTATTAAAAGCGTGTCAAGGACGGTCATTAGTTATAACGTTGAATATCTTTTTTCAATTCCCACAAGAATTAACGTAATTTTATGAAGTAGTACAGTAAGCGGCAGTCTCTGTATAAACTGAAGCGATGGAGGCGGTCGCTAATAAATCGGACGAAACTCCAAAGGAAATACTTACTAGGGAGTACAGCAAAAGGCTTAGCAACATAGCACTATGGCCACTAAAGTTCACTGGGTACCTACGCTTTGAAATCAAAGACGGACATTTTTTCGAAAAGTTCCGAAGTACAATAATAAGAAGCGTCATCATGTTAATCTTTGCAAATATCTGGGGTGTGTACATGTTAGTTCAATGCGATTTTATAGACCACTACATAACGGTACCCGAATCGATAAGTGTTTTTTATTTAATAATACTGCAAACCAGTGCGCACGTAAATATTGTATTTCCGAATCGCAACAGCGGATTAATGATTATAAATACATGCATAGAAATAGACGTCATACTGGGATACAAAGAAACTCAATTCATGCGGGACATTGCAGCTACGGCATGCGCTGTCTTAGGGGTTGTTATAATTTTTTTCCAAATTGCGGTAATCTTGGTTTTGTACACCGGATACTCGGTGTCACTTAGTTTACATTTTGCAGGCTTAGTTTTTTTCGGGATGATTTTTTTGATATTTTTCGATCCCTGCTTCTTAGTTGTATTTCTCACATTTTTAAGCTTAAGAGTACATTACATAAATATAGCCTTAACGAAACTTGCAAACGTTAATCCTGAATACTTCGCCAATCAATTTTTCTTCAATGGAATATTCTGGAGGAAGAAGTTTGATAAATCAGTAACATTCCACCACACTGCCGAAGGGGCACAATTTATAGAGGTTTTTGGTCATATATTCGAACTACTGCGCCAGCTACAAAAATGTTTTAGGTTCAATGTAAGTCCTGAATGTTTTAATATAAATTTTTTATCATTATATTATTTCACACGAACAATATTAAAGCGGGCCTGTTTTTTTTCAGACATTTATTTGCTTGGCTTCGGTAATTACAGGAACATTCGTTGGAGTACAGACCATTATTGTTCATAAAGACCGACCGGTATGTTAACGTCAGGCATGTAATATTAAATAATACCCGCTGATATGGCATCGTATAACTACATATTCTTCTTCTTCGTGCAGGATGTCAATGCATTGCGAACCACAGCAGTGACTGGATGGGTGGTTCTGGGTTGGCTGTATTTGTTCAGCACGGGTCAGCACGTAGACATATTTTGTCGTCAAATAGAAAAAACCAAATTAATTTGCAATTACATCCAACTAAAACCGGCCATGTCGCGTAAGTTACTGTGCTGTAACGGTTGTAATATAGCCCCCAAACGGTCCTGCTTTCCATCATTAATGTAGTTTAATGGAGATTAAGTTTAAGGAACCTGCTTTTGCTACATCTATAGCTTTGTTGTAACGTACGTCAGATCAAAGGTTACTGCAGCCAAAACTCCTATACCCTGTACAAGTTAGCTTGATCTTTTTGACAGACGGGCTAGTGATGGGAAACATAAAATATCTAGCAGTCCAATAAATAACGTTTTAAAATATTTGTAACTGTGACGAGATGGTGTGGGTTTCATGGTCAGAACCACCTATTTAAATTTTACGGGAGGTCCAAAAGTAATCATGTATGTTAAAATTAAGGTTTAAAAAAATAGTTTTATCTATAAAATAGTTTTTTATTAAGGAAGAGAAGCACAGCCAAAGAGATCGCAAACAAAAGGACTCTCGTTCGTAACAATAACTTAACAATGCTCGTTAATAATGCATTTTTGTAATCGATATTTGTAACAGTTACTGCCTGTTGTTATTCGTGTCCCATCCGTCTAACCGATGTACCATTGTACAAGCGTCTATTATTTTCAGTATTCCTATTTAAATTTTACTTTGAAACAATAAAAAGTCTTAAAATTATCGGATAACGCTTGAATCTTTAGGGAATTTTGTGTTATATGTATTTTTTTTTTATTTTTACAATTTTTAATGAGAATAATTTACATCTGTCAAGAAGATCAAACTAACTTGTACAGGATATAGGACGTGCTACAAAAATCGTATTAACTGCCACTGAAAATTTGATGCGGATTTAAAATTTTGTCTTCTAAATAGTAAATAAAAAAAACATAACATCACGCCTGTATTCCCCGACGAGGTAGGCAGAGGAGTGTAGTACACTTGTACGTTTCACCAGTTACCATTACGTCTCACCATGGAATAGAGGGTGAGCCTATTGCCACACACCGGATACAAATCCAGACTCCGAGCCACCTACTAGAACATCTAAGTTAGAAAAATCCAATAGTACCCGACCCGGGATTTGGATCCAGGACCTTTCGATCGGCAGTCGCGCTTACAACCACACGACCAACGAGGCGGTCAACACAACCGTAAATGAGGTTCTTAATTGTGACGTATTTTTAGCGAACGTGTTAAAAATTACCAAAGACGTGCTCCGTTTGCTGGAAGCCTACGAGATCCGAGTGTCCCTCTACAACATGTTCCACTACAACACTAACCTGTTCCTGCAAGTGTACGGGTCTATTTTCGTGTACATCACCGTCCAACTGCAGCTCCTGGTGCCGGCGACCTCCCCTCCGGGCCAAGAGCTACTGAGCAATACAACCGAACACTCACCAACTAACTTCATGTTATTCTAGTTTAGAAACAGTAGTGTTAAAATCGATGTTCTATTTTTATTGCATATTCTAGATATTTTCACTGACTGTTTCACATTTATTATTATTATTATTATTATATCTTCACGCCAGGTCCCTTACGGGGTAGGCAGAGAGCACTGAGTGCCAAATATCT
>DVPD01000263.1:0-12535 GCA_018237605.1 Apyrrothrix (Melanopyge) sp. n. Burns01
GTAATTAGTAAAAACAAATATATCTTATTACACAATACTACTACGATTAAATCTACTATCTATGCACTACTATTACTTCCAATACAACTTCTATAACAACAGATTAAATAAGTATAAGTAGGTACCAGCCAAACGCAAGCCTATAACTAAATAAAAAAAAAAAAAAACAAACCATAGAAACGAATAATTAGTATATGCAATCTCAATCAAAAAAATACAAAACTTTCTTGTTCGGGAAGGAAGTTTTTTATGTAAGCCTAACATCTACCCTTTCCGTTTTTTAAATAACTGAGCAATAAAAACCTCGATTGCCATTTTTTTTCCTTCATAATATTATGTTATAATATGTTTGACGTACATTTAGGTATTTCTGAATTTTGAGCACACGCTTGTCGAATATAACTCTTACACTATTGCCTATTGACGGTCATTTTTACGCTTCTTTCTGGCGTAATGCCCCTGATGAGATAATTTTCCAGTATCATTAATACCGGTATTTTCAAACACTTTCGCACAGCCGACCATCGCTAGTAGCCGTTCGCAAAATCGTCGACAAAGATTATGAATACATTTGAATATATTTCGCGAACAGGAAATACCGACACGCCGCAACAGACAATCTGATGAACAAAAAACATAAGATGCCATTACATAGGAGCTAGCTGTATTTAGTATATATAATATTTAATATAATATTTCTTAATATTCCGAGTAGGTATCTATTTATTTATGTTTATATATGTTGTCCATATACGTACATTTATTTATGTTGATAAACAATAAGCATATTTTTTTATCAAGTGGTAAACTAATTCAACGTTAGACTACAAACAAAAACCTATGTTCATCCGTGCAATTACCTGTAAAAAATAATCCTTGTTCCAGAAATATACTTATGTACCATGTCTAATTTAATGTAATACATTGAAACTACTAGGAAAATAGGATAACCAATTTGAAGAAATCGTGATAATTTTGAAATTCTCAATTTTAAACTTGATATAACATAAACAAACAAAATATTATTCAATGAAGTGAACTAGGCACACAATGAACTGTTAACGCCGTTGACAATGAAGCAGATAGTTATTTCTGATCACAAAAACTAAACAATTGCGAGGCACTCTATCTTCTCAGACAGCATGGAGCAACACGTAAGGAACTGACGCGACAATGACTCCGGTCATCCAGAAAAATTATTAATTGGACTCCACGGACATAACAAAGAAACGGAAATATAAACCTTCTTCAACGCTCCCCTGCCGCGTGAGGTGCTTTACCTGACTCTTGCCCTGCCTTTATATCCCCATTTAAAAGAAGCTATTTATTTACGGGACCCGGTGGGAATTGCGCAACAACGACGATTTCGCCTATAACGTACAACAACAATAGGTACATCAAACATTTCATAGTATACGAAATATTACCCGATTAAAACATGCCTTCCACAAAATATCTGAACACGAAATAATAATATACTAACACAAAACATGTGAATTATGGGATTTCTTACTACTCAGAAACCAGTTACCCATTATTGATGACGATAAAGAATAAATCCACGTTTTACTGTGAAAGACATAGCAGAGCCCGAAAATTATAAAAAACCTCCCGTTGAAGCAATCTATGAAATATCATTGAATAAATTAAGTACAATTAATACGAGTATTCGGGGGCACACTTTTCCGTTTAATAAAACGAGCTTACAAATTCAGTGGCCATCCGAAATCGTCTAAAATTTCTGTCCACTGGCCGCTCCATATCACACAGATGGGTGTCAAACAAATCCATGGATGTTTCCTAGAAGGGACCACGCGGCGCTTTAAAGACCCTTACCTTTTTTGTACCTTTAAAGATAATAAATGATGCACTTAAAAAAAAAGAATCGACCTGTTCAGTAGATAACGATCGAGGGTGATTTTTATGGAAATGCACGCCGGAATTATAATGATTAGGAATCCTTTGGGACGATGTGGAGCGAGGTGAGCAGACAATACGTCGGCAAAAATTGAAGATCCTAAAGGGTACCCCTTGAATTCCGGATTTTACAAAATGTTCACAGATCAGAAACATTAGGTGTAGGTTATTTATTTCACTTTTAGCTTCGTGCATACCTTATATTTCAAGAAAGTAATTGTTTTGTACACCACACTAGCAGCATTCCTTCTTTTTGATGAAAGTTTGATGTTTAAAGCAATAAAAGACTTGTATTTCCTCTTCCTAAGCTATCTTGGTTCGCCACCAGATAAAACCGCCACTTCCTATTTTCCAACCAGCTCTGTTCAGCGTCGTCGTCCTTGAAACTTAATAAGTAATTCTGAATTTTTAAACAAGATATTTAATGTCCTTCAGATCATGGACTCTAAACTAAAGCTAAAGATTGCGATCATTAAATCTATATTCGTATATAGAAATACAGTCCATGTCATTATCAGGATTTTATATCAAAATATTTAAAACAAGTCAATAAGTCGTGCTTAGGTGAATATTTGGCTGTTACACATGGAGCTACCATTTAAATTTAAGGTCTATGAAAAGTTAATAACCAATCAGAAAAATATATGGATTATGTAAAGATTGTCATTCATGTAAAGTTATATGGAATAGATATATACATATATATATTTTCCTATACAATTATAACATTCCTAAAAATTTCAACAGCATATTCAGATCTATAAACGACAACAAACCTATTTCTTGCTACTGGGTGCGGACATGCCTTAAGAACTTACGGGAACGCATTCACAAACTGACGTTAAAACCACCTATTTATATAATGCTCGATACTAAAAGTAACGCCGGCGTCTACAGTAACAATGTGCTTCCCCTAAAACCTTTCGTCTTAAGAACCTATTTTGTTTGTAATCTTTTATATTACAAATTCTAACAAACAATGGATATTACATAAAGCACTTGTGATTTTTGTTAATTCTTTCTTACCTTCCATAATAGAGCAATGCTATACTATGCTCTTCTGGCTTTATGGAACATATTATCGGTTAAAAACGAATAGAATTAGAGATTTACGGGATATTATTGTTTTATTCTGGTTATATATAAATAAATATCATATTACTTATGTAGATATATTAATATCAAGTCATGTTAGATTAAAAGTGTACAAAAAGTGCTAATTGTTATAAAATATTTGAATTGATCAAAAACAGATTGCACGTACATATAATTGTTTTTTTTTTATCTGTCTTGTTGGTCGTGTTGGTTGCAAACGCGACTGCCGATCCAGAGGTCCTGGATTGAAAACCCGGTTCAGTACTATTGGATTTTTCTAAAATTACAATTTCTAGTTGTAGTTCGGAATCTCGATTTGTACAGAGTGTATGGCAATACATTCATCACCTATTTCATATTGGGACGTAAACGTAAGTAGTGAAACGTGGGTGTGTACTACACTCCTCTGCCTACCTCCTCGGGGATTACAGGCGTGATGTTACGATTCTTTAAATTATTCGTGAATATGTACACTACACCACAGCGCAGTTATAGCTCAAAAAGAATCTCGACCCGTCTCGCTGCAAAATAAAAGGACAATGGGCGCCACGCTCCGAGTTGGATATCTAAAGGAACCACCACTGTTTACCACTTCGTTTCCCATTCAATCTATTGTTCGGAAGTGAAGAAGTGCTTCATACTGGAAATATAATGTTTCCCTTTGTACCGAGTTAATATTTTAGTCCGAACGAAATTCACTTCCATTGTATCCCGCAAACGTTACCTGCCATTCAAAAGTATAATAAGCCTGCGGATTGCATACTTATTATACCAAGAGCGTCATAAATAGTCGAATATCTCTGAACAGATCATAGTACGCCCTAATGCGAAGTGTGCATTACAGGAGTTTATAAGTGGGCTGGCCGTTGTAATTGATCGAAGAAAAAAAAGGCTTTACGTACATTTCATACTAAGGGTAACAAAAGAATGTACCTAGGAATCGATCCATCATATGAGAATTCCTAAGAAACAGATAATACAGTTTATAAACGAATTTTCAAAGATAGTAATTTATAGATCTGCGTTACTAAACATAACTTAGCACCGTTGTATTACGAATTAGAGTGATTATGGTACAATATTCTAGTTGATAACTGTACCTAGTTATAGATACACCAGAGGCAATAAGTAGCGGAAGACATACGTACCGACATTGTGTAGTATAATGTAGGCATGTAGTGTGGATGGACGGAGCTCAGTGTGCTCTCGACCTTGGATGACGCTAAAGCATTTTCCTACTTAACTTCCTGCTTGATGCCGTTTTGATTTATCTTAGTCTTTAGTCGCCCGTCTATATTTTTACATTGTTTTAACAAAACTGACATACACATGTGTGCTACAGATCAATCATAAGTCACTACTGTACTTAAATACGATGCAAGAAGAAGAATTTGAAAAACTTGAAGCCTATCCCATTGTCGACTAAAAGATTCTTCAAGAAGTGCCTACCTAGAGTAAAGTTATCTCATTTAGGTAGTTACGTAGGTAAAGAAGGCCTTTATCTATATACGTATATTATATTATATTATATATAATAAGTTCAAGGAAGCAAAATGATAAAAGTGATTACAAATAATAAACACAAACATCACACGCTTTTTTTTGCAGCGTATCACCGTGTCTTACGTAACGCGACACAAAAACCACGGAACCGACAATTTTGTCACTGTTATTCTGGTTTCCATAGCAAATACTAGACATTCGAATACAATTTATTGTTGTAAACTAAATACGCTCATTGTTTGGAAAGTAATTGAAGGTTTATTTTTATAAATTAATAAGTAAACATTAACGAAGCAGAACGGTCTATGTGGAAATTGGGTTAATTCAGGTTTTGTTAAAATTAGGAATAGATAAATTATCTTCTTTGTTGATCTTAAAGCAATTTATATTGTTCGATTTTCCTCCTTTCCTTGATTAGACGTTGGCGGTTGTTATAAAATATTTAGTATAGTCATAAAAACTGTAAAATCCCAAAATTAACAAGAATAAACTCATAGAAAACACCTACAAAATGAAAAATTTCCCCTGTGCCCACATTTGATCACTAAAATGTACGGTTACTTTAAATGGCGTAAATTACAATTTGCAATATGAGACAATCCCAGTAATGGCCTACATGTCGTGCATCTCTTGCGACCTTTGTATAACCCGAATGGATTTGCTTTGTGGATGGAGGTTTCTTTCCCATTGAAAAAATATATACTTCCTGAACATAAACAGTGGCATAACACCTAGTGGCAAGGCAACAGTGACTAGTGGAACAATGCGGCAACGCGGCGACGCGGCCAAACACAATGTGTCGTATCGCGTCGCGCCCTCGCAATCTTCCTAATGAGTGAACCCTTTCACACTTCGGACAAAGCTGGGGTTTCACGGGTGATGTGACATGTATTCATAGCCTCGCCTTTTGTGAACCCCGGCTAAAATAAGTTTCAGCATTCTGAAAACGTAGAAATGCCAACAAATCCCAGGTGATTACCATTAAGTGCATCCACAGTCGCGTATCTCGGAAATTAACATAATTACTTTACGACGCCGTATATAAGTTTGTATATTATGTTCTTTCCATTATATTACCTTACTAAAATTCTCCAGACACCCATAATAATGACGTAGCAAATTAAACCTAACTCGCCCAACTGGGCGATAGTGATCTCTATAAGAAAACCGCAAGGATTGAAAGAAGAAACAGAGAGGCAACAGCGCACAACTATGATGTGAACACATAACGACAATATACGTAAATAAAACGTAATATCACGCTTGTATTCCCCGAAGAGGTAGGTAGGTGAGTCTATTGCCATGCACCGGGCATAAAACCAGACTCCGAGCCACTACCAGAAATTTTCATTTTAGAAAAATCCAATAGTACTCGACCCGGGATTTTAACCCAGGAGCTCTCGATCGGAAGTCGCGCTTGTAACTCGTGTTGGTTACGAGGCAGTCACGCGACATTAATAAAACAGTCTCATATATTACATATACAATAGCACTTTAATGTAGCTCACTTTAAGAGATGTGTGCTATTAAATGACCCAGAAAGACACGCTCACAACCGAAAGGTAATAACAGTGAAGTAAATTTCTGCAGGTGAAAAGAGGTAAGAGAATGAAAGTCAGAGCTAGCGAATCCTGTAAGTGTATGGAAGAAAAAGGAATATATTTACGTAACCCTGATTTGGACTATATTTTTAGACCTATAGATATTAAACACATGTATGTTGTATTCACAAATACAAAAGATCATACATAGTGTTTAATCAAATACTGCTAATTCTATCTACAACCATTGTTTCCCGCTAAATGCGATATGCACTTGATTTAATTAGTTCTTCCTCAACAATGTTAAATCGAACACTTGTAGTAATATCATACAAGTATCCACCTTATTAAGAAACAATTATGTCACACAAATAATACGGTTATAGTCGCAAACGAAAATGCTGTTTAGATTATTTTATACCATTGCGTCGGCACGTTATACGTTAAAACCTTAACTGAAAAGTAAAATCATGCCTATTATCCCCGAAGAAGTAGGCAGTGGAGTGTACTACATTCCCATGTTTCACGTGACATTTCCGTCCCACTGTAGAATAGAAATAGAAATAGAAATAGAAAAATCTTTATTCCAACGCAATACAGACATACATAGTTTGACTTATTATAATTAAAATAGGGGGTAGGGTAGAATAGGGGGGTAGGGTAGAATAGGGGGTGAGCTTACTGTCATACACCGGCCACAAACCCAGGCTCTGAGCTACGACTAGAAATTTCTACTATAAAATCTAAGTCAAATCCGGAATTTGAACCCCAGGACCTTTTGATCGGCAGTCGCGCAACCACTGCAACCACTCGACCAATAAAGCAATCAACCAAAACTTTAACTGGCTTATGAATTATATCTAAGTACAAATTACAAATGATAAGCTAACGAAATGTTTAGGTATACTGTTCTCGTATATAAATGTCCTCTGTGTCTAAACCTACATGAACACTTAAAAGGGTAAAATGGTCGTAACACTTGTGAATTTATCATATAAGGAGGGAAATGGAATGTATTTCACTCGAAAAATACTGTGCTAGAGATATGCACAAAAAATATATTTTCTTTATAAATTCAGACTGCAACGAATCTCAGTACACGTGTAACAACTGAGGAGTCGCGTCGTGCCATGCACTACGATACTTGAACGAAAAATCTTCGTTTACTTTACAGCTTCCCTAAGAGGACAATGTCATAGCGCTCTGGTAGTATTTCAAAAGTAATCTCATTCTATTTTAAGAACAATGAGCGTGCGAAACGAACCGTGTAGGATCGCCACGAATCCAGATATTGGGGATAGAATCCGCCATTCAAGCACCCAAACTGCTTCGTTGGTCTACTCATAGTAAGTACGACTGTTAGCAAAAGGTCCTGATCCGACCTGACCGGATCGGGCTATGTATTACTGGTTTTTTCTAACTTCAAATTCTCAGTAGTTGGACGGAGTCTGGTTTTATGCTTGGGTATTTCAATAGGCTTACAACCTTTTACATGGAACATATAATATGACTGGCGAATAGTGAAAGTATTACAGTCCTCTGCCTACCCCTACGAGCTAATGCAGGCATGATGTTATGTGGATGGAACCTCATTCATTCGAAGAGGCATAAAGGAAGGGTGATATGGGCACCAGGTCAAATAGTTCGAAGCACTCGTTGTACAGTCATCGACCATACAGAAAGAATGTATGACCCTCCATAAACTTAAATGCTCTAGCAGTCTAGCCTATTAGTGATCCTTGGATTCGTTAACGATTCGGACTGCAGGTTTTGCATGGCTGACGTAACTTTTTGTAGATGAGACAGATTCTGAACCCTACTCGTTATACCAACCCAGGATTTGAATGCTACTGCAATGGTGAGCACCGTGCCTTGAAAAATTTGCGCCAGAACTAATCAGATGTTTTACTCGTAAATACTTGTATCTTCATAGAGTTGAACTTGACTAAATTTAGTTCTTACAAGCATAAGCGGAACACTTACGATAAGTAATTTTACGATAAACTTCGGCTTGAGGATAGCACCTAGCCAAGCAGGTCTGGACTTGACCTACATGTTGTTACGAAAGTTAAAATAATGTAAAAATATACCATGATCTACCCATACAGAAAGTAATAACCTATCGAAACCTGCCTTAGATCTTCTACGGATTTAAATGCTGTGTAATTATTCTTTGTTTAATTGTTACATTATTATTATACGGTTCATTAATGGATTTGATAACTTTAAATTAAGGAAAGAAGGCTCTATAAGAGACTTACAATTTGCATACCACTAAATTTAAATTAATTATGTGAGAAAAAAGTTGACTTTCGTCACTCTGCGAAAACAATTGACCAAATTTCGCTTACAAACGATACTACTATGCATAAATCGTCGACTGACATAATAGTTGCATCACTAGCCAGCACGTTGCTGTAATAATAAGGATATTAGCGGAGCTGCGTGAGCGCTAGGTGCGGAGGGGCGCTCAATAGGAAGCTACAGTAAAGATAAAGGAAATGTGGAGGTTTTATTGAATCATATGAAACATTTAGTGGACATATTTTATATAATATTTTGTCATATATATCAGTCTGTAAAGGGACAATCAGTATGATCAATTTAAAAGCTTGCATAATGCATCATCTATAAATTATACAAGACAGATTTTTTTACAGAAATACAGCATTGGTGTAGGAGATTTCTGAACTAAGTCTGTTAGAATTGTTGGCCCTGCTTTGTCATTATCACTAAATGTGGTATGGATGCTTGTCTAGGGTCCGGTCAGATTTCAACACCATGGAGGATGGACAAGCCAAATCTGGCAAAAAAGGTAGGTCGCCTTAAAATCTCCCTTGGCTTATCCCGTTTTGTAGTAATGCTTGAAGAAGCTAACTATCTATACGAGCTGGTCACAGTCTGTGTTCCCGAAAGGCAATTTGACAATCCTTTTGTTTACAAAAGGAGCGTTCGACCACACGGCAAATATTCTTGTACAGTAAGTTGTGAGACAGTATCAAGAAGTGTTGGTGGCAGTAGCTGTAGACGTACCTAACGCTTTCAACATGCTACCTAGGACTGATGTTAGGGAGAAATCAGTTACAATATGCGCCTCTGTATCCAGCCAGTTTTTTGAGGCTCACCCCGACAATAGATCTATTTAGTACCTGGAGGGTGCTGTATAGGGAGACGTCGTATATTCTACAAAATTCGTTTTAGGACCCCTCTTGTAGTACATCCGCTACAAGTGGGCCCCCTACACTGCTTTCCTGAGTGTACATAGAACCTGCTGTGCAAATTGAGACCTTACCATTAGACTCCTACGAATACATACTGCAATTACTGCGGCTGAATCGAGAGAAACGCGCAACATACTCTCAAACAAATTTCAGTATCGTTTATAGTACTAGTCAGAGCCGATGTCGCGGGTTTTCGAGTCCAAGAGTTTAGTTTTGCGACAGCATTTGATTGCAACGCTGCGGAGGGAGAGACATAACAACTGATCTCCCAATCCGTAACAGGCGCCGAAAGGACGATCTACCACATCATTATCAGCCCCCATGAACGAAAAAATCCTAGATCCATTATAAAAAAAAGTAATAAGTATGTAACATATGAGGATTTTTAAAACGGAATCAAACACACTGATGTAAGCAATCGCAAGGTTGCGTACACAAGTTATTCATTTGTTTTAAGTTGCGTAATTACAATATAACGAATTCCACAAACTACAGAGAACAGGATCGATAAAATAAGTCATCAAATGTTTGTTGTGATGTCGCCATATAAAAATACTTAAAAAGTTACGATCTATTTCAGTTTTATCTGTTATTATACTTAGTAAATATTTTCAATTCGGTTAGCTGATTTAGATTGCTGCTATGTAATTTTCGGTAAGTAGTTACTCTTCTTTACCGCCCATGAAATTTTATGTACTATTCTCTTTAGTGAAACAAGGGGCGAATGAACACCAGTCACAAGTTCACCCAGCCGCCCATAGACGTGGGTAACCGATCTCAATTAGGACCGTATGTGCCAATTAGGTTAGGTTGTTACCAATAATATCGGTGTTAAATTAGTTTCAGGACTGCAGGGAAAGGGATTACCAGTATCATTCACTTGGATAGTAGTACATATATTTTAATATGAGTACAGTTACTATCGCTCCTATTCGAGGCTAGTCAAAGGTGCTTTACTACTTTTGAGGAGTACGATGGCAATACTGACAATCACACCCTTTAGATAGTTTAGATCGAAACACAATTTCTCTAGCAATAACTGCTTGACTGTAGAAATAGGTGCTGCGATGGACCTTCCCGAGGAAAACGATATGCATTATCTACATAGGATCATATTGACACTATAATAAGTACCACTTACATTAACACCTAATGATACCCTAGGGGTTTGGTGTTTCAACCTCCCGTTTGGAGGGTTTGAGATTTAAAACGCTTGTACGCATCTTATACTAGGCTAAGTTATGTGTCTTTTTAAGAATAAACATCACGGTAAAAGAAACACACAGAAAAATTATAGGTACACCTTATAGGTTTTAGTAATAAAACGCATTTGACCAGTATGTTAAATTGTGATTTTCAACCTTCTCACAGAGAAAAGTCGTGGGCAGCAATGGAACAATAAAAAGTAAGCATTTAATTCCTGGCTCACCTCGAATCAAATGAGTACCGGGTCAACAAAGTGCTGAGCACAGCAATATAGCTATTTTGAAGCGTTAAATTATTATTGAAGTTATGCTTATGGTAGGTACCTAATATTCATTGAAGTGTCCGCTTAGTATTCATAGATGTCAACCACCCAGAGTCACGTTCGAGACAAGATCGAGGAGAAATATTTAAATAGGGATGGGATGAAATTATAATATGCCAGCAAGTACCTTTAAAGTAAAGTTACATCAGAAAACTCTATGTGGGGTTTGCAAATTGGTCCGTCCAACCTGGTATTAACTGTGTGTACACATGGATTTGAACCTTTATGTAAAAAGACAAAACGAAAAATGCGATCTAGATTTTGATAGTAGACTATTTTTTATTTATAACTTTATGTTGATTGATAAGTTATGAAATTGAACAGCTTTCCTTGCTATAAGAATCATTCGAAACACCTTCTTTTTCTTGCTAAAATCGGGTGACCTTTGTCTGATAATTTTAGCTCAAACGAGAGATTGATATGTTATTTATAGTTGATATCGAATCGAAAGTCAATAATATATTATTCGAAATATCCGCAAATGCATTTAAACAGTGGGTACATATTTTTAATTATTCATATACGATTCCCCGTTAGCACTCTCTCAAAATAGGTAGATACCATTTTGCCAAAACGGGAGCAACTCGCGGTCATTTAAATATATACTGACTTGAGTATTCATGTTGACCTAAAGTTATAGATCAAACGAAATGTTAACCGACAATATTTCCGAACGAAGAGTTTCAACGTAGGCGTCCTGTTTTCGGAACAGTATACATTTTATATATGAGTAGATGACCTTTATAACTTCCCAAATATACATTTCAGGAGATACTTACATAAGGTCAGATATCTTTCTCACAGGAGTAAATGAAAACTGTAGGATCCGAGATTGGGGTGTAGTTGCATATTTATGTGTATTTATTGTAACATATGTAAGGTATTGTTTTTTTAAGTTAGAAAACTGAAAACATTCATTATATAACTATAATATTTACTCTTTTTGTAACAATGTCAAAACGAATTATGTATTTTTGTTAAGTATCCTCCTTTTATTCTATTTCACTCGTTGTCATTTGACTGTCTCGTTGCTCGAGTGGTTGGAAGCGCGACTGCTGATCGAGAGGTTCAGGATTCAAATTCCGGGCTCGGGTTCTATTGGATTTTGGTAACTAAAATTTTCTAGTATGAATTTCTAATAGTGGCTCAGAGCCCTGCTTTGTGCCCGGTGTATTGGCAATTGACACAACACCTAATCCATAATGGGACGGAAACGTAACTGATGTAACGTGGTCGTGTACTACACTCCTCTGCCTTCCTCTTCGGGAATTACAGGCGTGATATTACGTTTACGTGATATGGCCTGATATTAGGTTTTTGTGATCATAGTTTTGTGGTTTTATTATGTAATAGCTAAATATATTAGCAAACTAAAAAGAACTAGGAATAAAACCTAAATTTACTACTGCACCTCTCGTGTAGCTTGAATATTTAAGTGATTTAAATCAAAATCCGTTTTACGTGAACTTCTTTACTGCTACAAGAACCAGGTGGCGCCCATTTACTTATTTTTCAAGTTATGAATAACAGCGCCATCTGTTATGAAACTGAAGCATCATCTGTTATAAAAATGAAGCGAATTTGAAATGTACGCGACAACACGAATGATTATCGCTATTTGTTATTATAGTCCAGAATATACCTACATAGGTAGGTATCCATTTAGGGTATTTTAAAAGAAGGTATAAGGTAATTTTATATTGATAATAAAGGATGTTTGATGTTGACAC
>DVPD01000264.1:0-12531 GCA_018237605.1 Apyrrothrix (Melanopyge) sp. n. Burns01
TTTATTTTATTATTATTTTCAACAAATGATTGAATGATTTATAAAATTATAGTGCATGAATTTTAATTTAAATAAAATAAATGTGACATACGAACATAACTTTAGCTTACTCTTGCGCTGCGTTACGTTTTTTATTTTTATATTTGTGTGTGATTAAAAGAATAGACAAAGGTTGTATTATTTTGTAATGAAAAAAAACAAGACGATTTATTTTTACGTCCCATTATGGAATACGGAGTGAACATATTGCCATACACCGGGCATAAATCCAAACTCCGAACCACTATTAGAAAATGTAAGAAAAATCCAATATTATCCGAACCCAGGACCTTTCGATCTACAGTCACGCTTGCAACCACTTGATTAACGAAGCAGTGTAGTTACTGTAGCATAAACTTTGCAATTTATCTAAGTTACATCTAAGTTAAACTAAGTTTTTCTATCGCTACTCGCTAATCTTCGGCGGTACGACGAATGCTTACCGCGTTAATAGCTGTAATATTGTCTTTGTAGACCGAACTGTATAGTAATTATATCTCATTCTAGAGGTTTCCTTAGACAAAAGAAAACACTATTCAAGAGATAAGAAGCGAAAAGAATTTTTTTTAAATTATTACTCCAGGTTATCATCGGTATAATTAAACATTTGGCAATTTAACTTTAAAAAAATTCTAATAATATTTTATGGAAAGAGGCAAGCTATTTCATGTGAAGATAATACTTTGGCTCCTGGACTATTATTTTAAAACTCAAACACCTATAAAATCCTAACAAACAAGAGTCAGATGCATTGAAATCTATTATAATAAATTATAAAGACTAATTATTGCTTTAAGCGTATTATGATAGTGGCATAAATAAAAGTTTCTCTCTCTAACTTTACGGTAGCAGCAATTCGGCAATGAGCAATCTGCACGTAACATCACGTCTGTAATCCCTGAAGAAGTAGGCAGAGGAGTGTAGTACACCCCCGCGCTTCACCAGTTACGTTTACGTCCCAATACGGGACGTGCGATCTGCATCTTTAAAGATATTACAAAAACACTTCAAAAATATGAACGGGTCAAATGACTATGTTTAGAATACGTATTTTAAACTTACAGAACCAATCGCGCCGCTACTTCTTTAAGTTATAATTTAATTAAATTTTCAATATGGTGTTAGCGAAATATACCGAAATAGACTATTATTATTGTGTACTAAATAGAAGCTTCGAGACGTTTGAGTTGTCTTATAATTATTTTGTTCTATTTCATAATAAATTCGGTCTGTCTGCGTTACCTCGTTATCCTTTAAATAAATATAGATTGCCTTTAATCAAATTAAGACGGTTTCAATGGACCGTAACTTACTAGTGCTCATTCAAATTTCTTGTGAAGCTCTTGACAAATTTGAGGCACTAATAATTTTATATTATTCGAAATTATTATTATTTTAATTCAATTATTATTTAGAAACGTAACACAGGAAAAAACATAACATCAGGGCTGTAATCTCTTAAGAGACAGGCAGAGGAGTGTAGTACACTCCTACGCTTCACTAGTTACGATTACGTCTCACTATGGAATAGACGGTAAACCTGTTACCATACACCGGACTCAAGACCAGACCCCGAACTACTACTAGAAAATTTACGTTAGAAAAATCCAATAACACCCGACTCTGGAATTGAATCAGTACCTCTCGATCGGCTGTCGCGCTCGCAACCACTCGACCAACGAGGCAGTCGATTTAATTACATACATACATATTTACACGCCGAATCTCTTAAGGGGTAGACAGAGCTCCAAGTGTCAAATATCTCTATCTCTATTGACCTGCCGCTCTTCTTCTAGTTTCATCAAAGAAACTAATAAATAAAATTAATAAAAATATGAATGAAAGTATTCATAATTATTATTATGCAATTGCTTTATGTATTTTAGATGTGTGTAATCTTTGAAGGTAAAGTGGGACAACTTGGTTCGTACAATACAATACGTGCTTTTGTTTACAATTCGACTTTTTGAATTAGGGGTCAGCAACGGAAATTACTAGAGTTCGTACACAAACTAATCTTACCTAATAAAACAGTTGATAGTCAGAGTGACTTTAAATTGGGCAGTACGTACTTGTGATTGGATTGAAGTGAATTTCTCTAACTTAGAATTTCTTGTACTGGCTCGGAGTCTGGATTTGTGTTCGGTGTATGACAATAGACTCCTCCGCCTATTCCATTGTGGGACGTAAACGTAACTGGTGAAATGGGCGAGCGTACTCCTCTGCCTACCTCTTCGGGGATTACAGGCGTGATGTTACAGTACATGTGATGTTTATATAATATGTTCGCTACGTAAGATTGGTCAAATATACTTTTATTCTGAAACTTAAAACACCACGTGTTTTGCTGACTACATAAAATCATAGATTATGGATGTTACTAATGACCTAGTAAGGGCTGCACTATTTATTTTTGAAAATTAAGTACAATAATTGCTAGATAATTTCAACATAACATTACATTAGAAAAAAGAAAATTTATATAAATAAAAGCAGAGATCTATCGCTGTGCGCGCATCACGGAATAACTACTGACTACATTTTTGTTTAATCTTCTAATATTTACTTCTTAGACACTTGGTCCTGATCTAGAAAAATATTGCGATATCTTCATTTAATACAACATTATTAAAGTTTTAAGCGACATCGATTTTTATAAGCACCATGTTTTCAGTGACGGTCAACTATACGACGGTTGCTCTCGCGTTACTAATCTAGATAAATTATGTACCATAACCACAAGCACCGCAACGAATAGCATTATTTAGAAAGAAATGTTATAATCATAATATATTTTTGCTTCCGATCTTATTGATGTTTTTGCGCTGCATATAAAATAAATTGTTAATATAATGCGCAACGCAAAGTCGAAGGTATCAGGTATTTTAAAATAATATATTAACACCTATGACGTAGTACATAAAAGTTATATTCATTAACTGTGGAAGGAAACTAACGTGTTAAAGTTACAAACTGTATCCAGAAGCCAGTGTGGAAAAATTAAATTGAAACTAATAAATATCGTGCCATAACTTTAAATTATGTTTTACAAGGCGAGACCACTTTTATGAGAAAGCTATAAAATCCTTTCTAGTTTACGCTACACGGATGTAAGTTTAATAGAAGTGTCTTGGGTATGTTCGTAGAATATGACTCCAATTATTCATGCATTACATTTGTTTGAAGCATATCTAGTCTAATACTTAGCCAAAAGCCGCAAAAGATCTAGTGACTGAAGCAATTTTGGACGTAGTGGTTTTCATTTCAGGGCAAGTTTCTTCTTTCTGAATTCAGGCAACTTAATCTAATAGCAAGATGAAGAATTAAGGATATGGTAATACAGTCGGATGGGTCAGTCAGGTGGGCTGTGTTATTTCCTTCATTGTCATGGCGGGCAATGTTTATTTTTAAACATGTCTTTGAAAATAAGTGGTGGTGGTGGCCTAAGAGTCAATTTGACTGGCCCGTTGACGCAGTGGTTAGTGAATGAGTGAGTGTTGCACCGGGGGTCGTGGGTTTGATATTTGTTTGAGATATTTGTTCTACATCGGGGTGTAAAAAACATCTATATAAGGATATATTTCTATGTATATTTCTAGTTTATCAGCTGACTGGTAATAAATAATAATTATTATTTATTTAATCCTCTAGACCCCAGCAATAAATTGACATTACTATTGAATTTTTTTCAACAACTGAGAAACAAAGTTATCAATAATGTAAATAAATAAATTAATAGTTATGACACATTCCATTTCCTAGTGAAATACAAGTCATTTTTGTCTGGCAACGTATTTGTACAGTCGAAATAAAAAAACTATGTCACGTACGTTTCTGCTTCCTGAACTCTTTTAGACATGACCATTGACGGAACATAAAATAACTTCGGCGAAATTTAAAGGAAATGGTGGAATTTTGTGTTTTCTTTTATCATTTCTTGGTAGATGCGGCGATTGAAAGACACACTACTAAAAGACAGGTTTGTTACAAAATCGCATTGTGTATTTTCATTGGCATACCTATATATCGTTTGTACAAGATAACAATGATAAAAATGTACATATATATGTATATTATTTTCAATCAACGTTTCTTCCGTCCTCTACCGGTTGTAACAACCTTCAAGAGACTTATTCAAATATTAATGATGTCATTACCAGTATACAAGTTAATTCTGAAACAATCTACAGAACGCTGAAATCCTTAGACCTTAGTAAAAGCGCAGGTCCCGATCAAATACCTCCTATATTTATAACCAAATGCTGTGATAGCTTGACCAAGCCCTTAACATTACTCATTGCACGCTCGGTTAATGAAGGTATTGTTCCGAATATGTGGAAATCGGCTTATATAACCCCCATCCATAAAAAAGGTAACAGGAAAGAAGTAAAAAACTACAGACCGATTTCAAAGTTATGTATTCTTGCAAAAGTATTAGAACGTATTGTTTACACACAGGTCTACAGTTTTCTGTCACCTACTTTTATCTCCCAACAACATGGCTTTCTTAAAAATCGCTCCACTACATCTAACCTATTAACTTTTATAGACTACACAACCTCTAACATGGACTCTTGTGGGCAGGTTGACGCTATTTACACAGATTATAGCAAATGTTTTGACCGTATAGATCATACTATACTGTTACATAAACTCTATTATGCTGGAATTCGTGGAAACTTATATAGATGGTTCAAGTCATATATAGAAAACAGAACACAGGCAGTCGTAATAAACGGTCATTCATCCACATGGAATCTGGTACCCTCCGGTGTCCCTCAAGGGTCCCTGTTAGGTCCTTTACTTTTCAATCTATTTATCAACGACATAAAAAGGTGTTTCATGCATTCTGAATTTTTACTTTACGCGGATGACATGAAAATATTTAAAAAAATCGGATCCTTCACAGAATGTCATCTCTTACAAGAAGACTTGATCCGCTTTGAAGAATACTGTCGAATCAACAAACTAGAGCTCAACACAGACAAATGTTACGCTATTACATTCACCAGAAAGACTAACGCTATACAATTTAAATATACACTTAGGGGACAGGAAATAAAGTTTGTAAATGAAATCCGTGATTTAGGCGTGACACATGACAATAAATTGACGTATGCGAGTCATGTGAATGATATATCTAAAAAAGCTAATAGGATGATGGGTTTTATTATTAGGCAAGGTTCTCAATTCAAGAGCATCAAGACCATAAAAATCCTCTACTGTTCATACGTGCGTAGCATACTCGAGTACTGCTCACAAGTTTGGAACCCCCAGTACAAAGTGCATATAGATAGGCTAGAATCCGTCCAACGTAGATTTTTAAAACACCTACAGTATAAGAGCCAAATATTTGATGACAGCTACATTATTAGATGTAAGAGGCATCATATTCTACCACTACATCAGAGACGCAGAATAGCAGACGTCGTACTACTGGCAAAAGTGGCGCAATATAAAATACACTCTGAATATCTTCTCAAAAACATAAATCTAAGAGTACCTAAGAGGTCTGTAAGGCGGCCACATGTCTGTCTACACATTCCCCGTAGTACAACAAAGTACAGGCGAAATTCATTTCTGATTAGATCAGCGACTTACGTGAACGAACTGGACGACCTCCCCGAACTCGATTTATTTAATTCTTCTCCAAAAATGTTCATAACTAATATGACGAGAAAATGGTTTAAATCAACCTGATCGCTTTTTTTTTATTTTTTTTTTATTTTGGACTTGCTTTAACTTATTCTATACTATTGTACGTGTTTAATTATAGCTATGTAAATATGTAATTTATCAAATTTTCTTTTCAGCAATCAGACATAAGTTCTCGCAATGCGAAAACAATTAATTGGTGTACAGATGTTTAGAATTAAGTAATGTAGTTATAATCACTGTATTTTTTCCTGTTAAAATAAAAATAAAATAAATAAAATATTATTTGGTTATACATTAAATTAAAGCAACATGAATATTCCATACAACTGTCTATTGCGATTCAAACAAAAACTATGAAAAAGATTGTGTTTAACAGCGAATCGACACGATGATTTTTTATAACTAAAGTTTAAGGTTGTACTTTGCGGATTCTAGGCTTGAAATGAAGAATCAGTTGCTTTTCTTAGTGGAAGCTTATATCGTGTTCTCACGCGCCAGAGACGTCATGAATTTATTCGCTCATACCCGATCTACGACAAAAGGCGCTTGTCGAATTTTTTAATACATGTATATAAAGGTTTATAATGTTGATAGCTATTATAAAGCACGTTCTTGAAAATATTTTCATAGCATTATAGGGTTATCGTTTCTACCGTAAATAAGAAGTTCACTATTTAAAATAAGCTCGTATTTTCTAAGAGTGTTCTACCAAGATAAGCATTTAATGTTTCAATGTAATACTAAATTGAAAAGAAACGTAAGCGAATAGAATTTCATATCATCGCGGTTGCAGTCCTCTGTAGCTACTTCGTATAAAATTTTGTAAAATGGAATGTTATTTCTGTTTAGTTTAAATTTGGAAAATATTTTTCTACGACATATTTGGTAAATTTAATTAGGGTTTCTAGTTATTTATTTTCAGTTGTTAACCTAAAACTAGTTTACGAAAGGGCGGACTTATACATAAAGAGATTTTCTACGAATCAATTCGTACGTAGTTCATGTTTTCGAACTAAAAGTTTTCAATATACGCGTGATTTTCGTCCAAAATAAATGTGATTTTGTCATATATCTTTTCTACGTTTTCTAGTGACAGTTATATGCGAAAAATTTCGTGCGTAACCCCTAAGGATCTTGTTTGTCATATCTGAACCTGAACCCTTGACCATTATAAAGGAGTTGAATAACTTGCCTCATTGACTATCTATTGTCCCATCCACGTTTCACGCAACGTCTGCGTCATTTATCGGATGGTTTTTTCATTGTTTTTGGCACTTTCATTCAACAAAAAAATCTTGTAAATTATCGGAATAACGATTGTTAGATGTAACTTTATACCTTCTCGTTATAAGATGAAAAATAAACAAAAAAAAATCGTCGTCGTGGAAAAATAAACAAGTTATCATTGATGAAGTTATCATTGATACCATGATGATGATAATGAAATGTATACATTTGACAGTCGTGATAGCACATTAATTAACTATTAGCAAAAGTGTGGGAGTGTTTTTAATATAAAGTACCCACATAGCTTAAGTTACGAGTATATAGCGTTTCCTAAGCCGTGTGAAGTTTTCCGAGCCGTACTTATCACACTGCGACGTTATTTTTCGTCTTCTGTTAGGACATCCGTTTCGAACAGCGAAACAATAATAAAGGAAATATTGATAGTTAGCTGTTGTATTGGAAAATTGTGTAATTGCGATGCTTATTTCAATTATATAACCAGTTTGTGACCGCAACTGCGGTCAGGTGCTTAGACCGTTTAGTATCACGCAGTTCTCGAGTACATAGGTCAAATATCATGACCCTTTTATGAGAAAATTATACGCGGTCGCAAGAGACTCGAGACTATTTTTAAATAACCAAAGCAACTAACGTTGATCACATATCGTTTCCGATATACCAGCAAATCTGGCGTATAAGCGCTTACTACAAAACATCTATAGTTCAACACAAGCCCACTTTTGCTCCAGGCCAATAGTAGGTATACACACACAAACTCGACGTAAGCTCACACTCGTGGACTATGAACAAATATTTCGAAAAACCGCATTTTATTCTGCAAAACGATTATTCTGTCCAAATATTTAACTTTACCACAGTTTTTGAATCAAATCTATAGGTAAGTATAGAGATATTCCGCACTCGGTGTTCTCTACCTATTTTCTGTCGTAATGAAATACTAATAATAATAATACAATAACATTAAATCACGTCAGTATTTACCCGAGGGGGTAGGCAGAAGCACTCCTCTGCCTGCATTAGTACACTCCCATGTTTCACCAGCAAGCACCTTTGATCCTTTCATACTAAAATAAATTTTCCTCTTTGAAAGTCTATTTCAAAAAGCGTTTAACCTTTACTGCTATTTACCGTTTTGTTCTATATTTAAAAAAAAATATTTAAAATGTTCTTAAAAAGACATTACTGTCTATTTTAAAAAGAGTTTATCCTTTATTGTTGTTTACCGTTTCGTAGATTTTCCTTTAGACAACTTTTAATTATACTTCCCAAAGTGTTCTACCTTACGACGTATAAACAGGAGAAAAGATAAGGTGATCTCATCATTTATCCCTAAATCCCAACTCAGGGGAGCTGAAAGGATGAGTTAAAAAAAAACAAGCCAAGTTTCTGAGAGTTCGCAAACTGTCGTCAGCTCTAATGAGATTGATCCGAATTTGAATTTCCTTTAAGAATTCAAGGGGTGTTGTTTTTTATTTACTTCCAAGGTTTTTCGAGGGAGAAACTAGGTTTTTTACCTCGGAATTTTATATAATACCGGCTCGTTGCTGAACTTACGAGAAACTGGTTTTATTCACAAACACGATTTAAATAATTTACCTGAATCATCTGATAATACGTGTACTGTATATGTTATATACTTATTTACCAGTATATGTTATATACTTATTTACCAGTTACTTAGTATATCTTTTAGCTATGCACTGTCTAATCCACAAGGATAAAAATTATGCATGGTGGATATCCCATGACAAAAATAAACTAAAATGATGATTATACTTAGAACTAATGACAATGTATGGCCAATACCACGAATGTGTTTGCTCATAAAATAATTATTTGTTTTCGACCCTGTTATCGTTCCACTGTTGAAGGATGGGTCTCCTGTCAGAATGAGAAGGTTAAGGCCATAGTTTGCCACGCTGCCCAAGTGCTGTTTGGCAGACTAGATTAGTCTCAACAATATAATAATTTAATATATCCACAACAACTTCTGATACAAGTCCTACATGTAAATACATGTCGCTCAATAAATCCATCGAACGTGCTCGTCCTCGGTTCAAAATGTATCCGTATATTGTAAAGTAAACGGTATTATGTAACAACTAAACAAGTTTTAACATGTCCCGTAAGCTAGCGTAACGCAAGCAAACTATGCAGATGCAACGTCGAGCAAACATGTTACGGCTAAGTTTAGTTTCATGTGGTTTTGTGTACTATGTGGCTTTACGCTGTCCTAACTCTTCGTGGCATGACGTAATATTCTTATTTCTTTTTTCTAACATTATTTCTTGTGTTTCTTTGTGAAGCAACTTGAAGATATCCAATAAATGCTATGCTTAGTTTTTGTTAGCGGTTTCGATAATGTTTTATTGGGTGGTGTCGCAGTTTTTTCGTTTTATTACTCATTTACGTAGCTTCTAAAATTATTTGGATTTTTACACTGGTTATAAGGGTATTTTAACTGATGAATCTTGAAAAGAAGAGACCTAAAGGAAGTAATGATGCTTTAAATTTATATAAAGTTTTCCATGTTGCCTTCTTCTTTATAAAGATTTTATGAATTTGTATGTTCAATCTTTTTATGAAGAGAACTTTGCATTACAAACTGAAACTTACAACAACGCAATTAAATCAGTTTTAGTTTAAGAAGCTATGTAGACACGGAACAATGAAATCAAGACTGAATTCGCTTATATGTTATTTCCTTTGATAATATGTCACTAATATTATAGTGTCACTTTTGCTTTGTTCGAAATTATTAAACAAGGTTAAGCTTTTAAAATTAATAATTTACTTTTACTTCAAAATAAACCGTACTTGAAAATGACTAACTTTCCCTAATAGCTTAATATTGTCAACTTATGCGGATGTAGGGAGCAGAAAGTTACACCTAAGTTCAGTTACTCGTGGCTTTGTGGCTTTGCAATGTCGCAGCATGTTAGAATTTCTATCAACATTGTGTTCACTTCGTCCTTTTCGAAACCTGCTTCTTGTTTGGTTTGTAAAACAGTTTACTATTCGTTTTCCAATTTCAGTTCATTACAAATATGCTGTAGACTTTTTGCACATTTATTGAGCTGATCATTCTAATTTCCAACAGTAGCGAATCACACGTAGTAATCTAGTGTCCTTTTATTTTGTTATACGAGTGTATCGGTGAGTTTCTTTCAGCCCTCAATTTTCATCAATAACTCATAAGGCTAAATAAATTGCTTTCAATTGTTAATTTTTAATCGCAATGTATATGCACGTACTTTTACACATCGATGAAATACATAAGAGAAAGAAGAGAAAAACAGAACAGAAAGAAGAGAAAACCGGATATTCTGTTAATATAATAAATAGGAAAGTGAATTTTTGGTATATCTATTTTTCACACAGTATCGGGTCACGGACCGACGTGATTTTTTGTACAGACATACATAGTTTATGGGTCGGAGCGTGACATAGACTACGTTTTAAGCCAAAAATTTCGTATTTTAAATTTAGGTAGCATCGCTGAACCGAATTGTTTCATATTTATTACGAATAATGCTTAAACCCTCAAAATAGAAAACTCGTAACTTTTAATCGACCTCCAAAAACCTGAAATTTGCATTGAAACTTAGGTAGCCTCACTAAAAAACTGTGAGTGAGAAACTGGTTTTGATATTTCTCACGTACAATACGAAAAAGATAACAAAAATATACCTAAAGAACAAAAGAAATAGGAGGTCATCTACTATCTTCTCGTGCCAACGCGGAACCAAACTTAGGCACCTTGAACGCGCGGCGTACGTAAAGTCGAAAACTTTGTTGATGCTATAAAACAAGGTTATTGTAGTTTTACGAGGAAAATCTGCGTTTCATTCTATACCCGGATGTGGGGAACGTATTTTATTATACTCCGCTTTTCACTTACGATCAAACTTTTCGAAATCAAGAATCTCGTGACATATTCAGTTAAGACTTATAATCTTGGTAGTTTATAATTCTATTATTTTATCGAGGTCACGTTTTATTAATGCGTAACAAAACGTAACATCACGTCTATAATCCTCGAAGAGGTAGGCAGAGCGATGTAGTAAACTCCCGGGTTTCACTAGTTACGTTTACGTCCCATTATGGAATAGAGGGTGAGTCTATTGCCATACATCAGGCACAAATTCAGACTTCGAAAACTTCAATAGTGCCTGACCCGGGATTTGAACCCAGGACCTCTCGATTACCAGTCGCGCTTGCAACCAACATAACAAATGAGGCAGTCAACTTGAGTAACTAAATTAACTTAATTAAATTACTAGAAGGTTACATTTGCGTTTACCGCTCTGGGATTCTGGGATTGAAATCACAGAATACGCCTCTGTGATTATAAAGTTCTGTGAGTTCTTAAGATTAACTATCACTCGCTGAGATAGAAAGGATAACATCGTCAGGATTACATGGATTAGTCCTTAATTCCTTAATGTTCTCTAAGGTAAACCATGTCTGCCAACCCGCGCTTTTTAGATTACAATTAAAAATCAAGACATTAGATCTTAGGCTGGGTTTGGCATTGCATCTACCTATAATTTTGGCACT
Source organism: Apyrrothrix (Melanopyge) sp. n. Burns01 (assembly GCA_018237605.1). Taxonomy (NCBI): domain Eukaryota; kingdom Metazoa; phylum Arthropoda; class Insecta; order Lepidoptera; family Hesperiidae; genus Apyrrothrix; species Apyrrothrix (Melanopyge) sp. n. Burns01. The sequence goes on from DVPD01000264.1 coordinate 11,506, forward strand.
AAACAAAAGTGACTCGTGTTCTTCTTTACACGTTCTTGTGAACAAATTCACATGAAGGCATGAGCTTTTACAATACAGCCCTCAGGAGTACCAGAACAGTCACAAATTATCAGCTTGTCTGTGAATGTATCTAAACAAAAACCTTTGTAAGCAGATTATATCATATCAATTATATTATATCATGTCAATCAAATTTAAATTAGTTATTATCGCCACATTTTAATTTATTTTTATTTCCGGAATTGAAGTTGTGATTGTGGATTCCACCGTCGTTAGCGATTTCTTTCAACCTGTGATTGATAGTCGGTCTGCTGTCAAACTTTCGCAGTTGCCAGCTATTCAATATTCATTCTGTTCGACGATTTTTGTGTTGTTTTGTTTTTACCTTGGTATGTTTTGCTTTATAACTGTAGCTTCCTCCGTATCAAGTGTTTCTTTTACACTTTGATTGATTTTGAGGAATCCATCAATATTAATGTAGTTTGCGTTTCTTTTTTTTTCTTTTAAGCTTTGTTATGGAAATATTCTGTGAATTAATTATGTATATTTTATATTTGATATTTAAAAATCTCCTTTTGATTTTTGAGTTCTATCTCACTCGTTTTTATGGTGGGTTGTAATAATTGTAATTGTATGCCTTGCAAAATAATGATAGGTATCCACAAAAATTAAGGGACGTTCTTATCTAGAACGCTTTTCCAGTTATTTGTAAATGACTTTTGAGACTAATATAATTACAGTAATATTTAAGTTTAATAGCAGGCATGGTGCTAGCAGCGGGATATAAGGTCCGGTGAGATACTTATGTAAAGTCTACAGTATATAAAGGATTTGCAAGCTGAAGTGGTAGTGGGCTGGTCACATCTGTCGCAGAACCGATAACCGATGGAGTAGATGTGTTCGTGAGTGGAGACCATGCCGCGGCAAACGTAGCGTAGGAAGCCATCCGGCTAGGTGGAGTGACGATATACGCAAAGTGGCTGGCAGCGGTTAGATACTAAAAGCTGAAGATCGAGCTCAGTGGGG